>LGSN01000045.1:0-92806 GCA_001314375.1 Phytophthora podocarpi
CGAGGTGATCCAGAAGACCGCCAAGTTCCACGCCAAGTTCATGGACAAGTACCGGTAGATTGTGTCAGATCTGATAGGACAACTTGACTCATTTGCCATGGCCCGTAAAGCCATTGCTGTTAAAATACACATTCGTGTCGAGCGTCTTGCTTCATCCTTCTGATTGAGCATACCGGTACCATTAAACTCATTGGCGGCATAAATATCAGTCAATTAGACTAATTAGTACGGTTTAACAAAAAGTGCGCGCCAAGCAGTGCGGCGAGAAGCATGTTGTTCCTGCCGCTGGAGGAGAACTCTTTGCTCTTCCGATTGTGTCTGTACTATGGTTTGCTAGTGCTGCTATTAGAGCTCCTCGTGCCTCTTCTCTTCCAGCATCGAGTGCGCATAGAGATCCCGCGTTTGGCGCTGCACGCACCAGCAGTTCCGCTGTCCACTCGCGAGTTCCAGCAGCGTCGGTTGGCACTTCAGCAACAGGTGGCGGCATTGCAGCGAGCTCTGGCTGAGACACCTCGTTGGTCGCTGCAGAAGAGGAAACAGCTCTTGAGTGCAAGTGCTGCGAAGAATAGGCCAGCAACTTCTCCGTCGCCTTCGCCTTCGTCGTCTCCGTTGGCATCTCCAACGTCTTCAGTGAAGGTGACGAGGCCGAAATCGTCGCGAAAAACCAGCGAGGCTAAGCGGAAAATTTACAGGGCACTAGAGCAAGATGACTATGGAGATGAAAGCAGGAGGCGTGGGGAGAACGAGGAGTCTCGACCTCCTCTTTCTGCGGCATCGGCGCAGAAGTCGAAACAATCGCCAATGGCGATGGACAGCTCTTTGGCGACGCGTACAGATCGACGTGGTGGTTTCTCGTTCAATGAGGTTTTTGAGGAAGAAGACGGTGAAGAGAAGAGTGAGGATCCACAACAAGAGCGAGAAGATTGGACACAGGCGGTGAATACAAGAGCAGTGAGACGAAGGGAATCACCGACGTTCTCAAGGCGAAGACCTGTCCGGTTAGTGTCGGAAGACGTCGAAGGAGTGGGGTATATTGGGTCTAGTGAGGCCGCTACGCGATTAGAGGCACTGATCGGAGCACGCAGAAGACAGAGAGCCAACACTTCGTTGGCGAATGTTGTCCCTCCGTCATCTCCAGTTAAGAATCTTTTACCAGAACCAGTACCAGCTCCAGCACCCGCTACTTTGAATGTTGAAAAGCCGATAGAGTACTCTGCCTCTCACGCACCCAACCCGACGCTGCATGGAGTTCCATCTCCATTAAGACAACAAGATAAAGACAAGGCCATGGAAGAAGACGAGGAGAGCAAGGAATCGGAGCAAAGTGAACGTCTTACTGATTTCCAGGCATTTTGCGCTTCATTTGCAGCTGGTGGTACAGCAACAGCTCGACAAGCTGTGGCGAAGCGAAAGCACCACGAAGCTTTTGGATCAGAAGATGAGCAGGCGAATGGCAGCACAACTACAGCTCAACAATCCGTAGATAAGCGCAGACACCCTAGAGTATTAGGACAAGACATGGAGCAAACAAATGGCGATGCTAGGGCGGAAGCACCTCAAAGCATAATTAAACGCACGCACTATGAAGCGTTTGGGTCAGACGACGAGCAGGCGATAGACGATGCTGTTGCAGCGGAGCAGATCCAAGAGAAGCGCAAACACGACCAGGCCTTCGGAACGACCGAAGAACAGGAACGACCAGAGGAAAAGTAAGGATTCTTCGTATCGGATGGATGGCCGACGGACACGTTTGAGAAAGCATGAAGCTAATCGTATGTGATTTCTGTTTGCTCGTATTATAGGACACCTCGGATTGCCAGGCGAATCTCATTCGGTGATGAAGTAGACGCACCGGTGGCTACACCTTCGAAGGAAATCCCTGGTGAACGTTCAAATGGAAAGCGCAACCGCAAGCAGGCATTTGGCATGATAGATGATGACGACGAGGATGCAGAGTGGCGCGACTCCCTTGCTTTCCGTCCTCATCGCTTTGGTTAACAAAATAGTGGCAGCTCCGGGAAGGTTGAACATATTAACCTTCCAGTTACCGATGCTGTATCTGGGAAATGCCGTACAAGAGCTAAGGAACAAACCAAGTCACTGGTGCTCTTCCTTTCCAGTTTTCACAATGTAGAACAGTGCGTGGATGTTGTTGTTCTTGATTGCCTTGCGGCAAGCTGCGATGACCGTAGACTTAGCATTACCGAAGCGTAACCGTGCCGCTAGCTGGATCATACTGTTCACCTCCTTCAGAGCATCCAGAAGAGCTTGGTGGTTCGTGCTTCGCTTCGTGTACTCGCCCAGGAGCTGATTGTTGAGCGAAAACAACTCGGAGTAGAAACGCCGCATGCGTGGCCTGGGTGGATATCAAGACAAACAGCTCGCGTCAGTAAAAAAAACTTTGCCATTGCAGCGGTACACCACTTACATGTCGTTGAGGATACGCGAGTCTTCAACACGGATAATGAGGTTCTTCACCTGATTCGAATCGTCGGCCATTTCACCCGTGAGCTTGAGACGGATGGCGTTGCTTTCATCAACACGCACTAGCAAGTTGCGGAAGTCTTCCATTTGTCGAGGGAAATCTGCCACTGATTCCAGCTCGCGCCACTCGAGAAATGCGCACATGTGCTGAACAAGTTCAGCCGCTAGCTCGATATTGTCCGTTCGAAACACGGTTTCCTGTGGTGTAACGGAGATATTTAGCAGCGAGTTGTCGCGAAGTGAGCGGAACATTAAGTGTGCTTGAGAGTTCTCTGGGATCACCTCTGCTAAGCCGAAGGCATTGTCCAGCCATGAATACAGTTGCTGGGGCTTCACAGGGGTGCTAAATCGCACAGATCCTTCCGGGGTGGACTGCGGGCTTGCAGTTTCGCCAGTGATGTGGTGAAAAGCAGCAAACTTTGGCAACTTGAAGGTGGATTCAAACATGTGGAAGGATGTGTGATGACCACGTGAGCCTACGAGCACCTTGAAATCGAGACGTGCAGCAGCGTGCTTGTTCAAGTTCAATGGAACTCGAACAGTAGAGCTCATGCTTGCTGGACGTACGACCAGAGATTCACCCTCGAAAATGCCCGCCTCGGACTCGAACACGACCACCATCTTGATAACTGCGTCATTTTCAGTAGAAACTTCGAGCTCGAAGTTTGTGGCAGTTTTGCTGACCAAGGAGCGTACTTTGATGTTGGTGTCAGCGCGAATGCGTAGACCCTTTCCTGGAGTCGACCCACTTCCACCGGCTTGGGTTGTCTCCAGTGCTTTGATCTCAAGCTGTAGTGCTGCACGGTGCTTGGACAATTTTGCGACCTCCTTCTCTTCCTGGCTAGCCTTGTCGCTGGCAGCATTATTGGAGGATCCCGGTGCAGGGAAATCGCCTGTAGCCGTGAAGTAGCCGCGGATTTCTCCGTCAGCCGAACAGCAGATGATCTCCTCCTTACCATCCATACGATAGTCCGCCGTCACAAGCGCCGCTATAGGCGACGGGAGCACCTCTTTGTGCACGACTTCACCGTTCGTTAATTTTCTCGCCTCGAACTTGCCGTTGTTCCAGCCCATGACGATTTCCTTCTCTCCGTCTCCATCAATATCAAAGCTATGGATCGCCGTCGGAATATTCTTCGACTTTACACGCCATGCACGATGCTTGCCCTTGTACACACCCACAGTTCCGTTCTGAAGAGCATAGCCGAACATTTGCTTCTTGATCGACGTGAGCGCCAGAACGCGACTTGTCTCCGTGCACTCGAACACAACTTCCTCGTTCTGAAATGCTCGGATTTCAAAGTCGTCTGACCCAGCAATAATTTCATCGCGACCATGGCCAGTCACGTCGTCCACAGCCAGCGCGCGGACATGGTCCCCCGTGACCGTCCAGAAGAGCTCGCTGCCGTCACGACCGAAGCCTTGCAACGAGCAGTTGCCGCCCACCACGACCATCTGCGACGGAGAGGTCATCGATGACGCAGCACGTGGCGCCGGTGCAAAGAGCATTGCGCTCACCCCATCGGGCACGTCCTTGTAGAAGATGTCCGAGTTCTTCTCCACGTCGTACGCCAGCAGACTGGACTGCGTGCCCACCACAAGCATGTCTCCCTGATCCGCAGTCTCGAATTTGCCTGCAGCCAGCGCAGTGACCTTGCGATTGATCTTCAGGAAGCGCACACTGTTTTGCTCACTGTCGTCTGCGTCTGCAGTGCTCCGGAAGGTGTTTTCGTTGGGCGAGTGAATGAACACTTTGCCGGCGGTGGTGCCGCACGCCAGCGCCGGATGACGTCCATCGAATTTCCCCACCTGCGCCACGCGCTCAAGAATGGGCTGGTGCAGATGCACCTGGAAGGCCGGCAGCATGGCGAACGGGCGAGCAGATCCAATGTGTGCGTCGCTTCAAGATCATGGATACCTTCGCGCAACATGTGACAACAAAAGCACACTGAAGTTGTCTTCACAGTGCCAAGTATTAATACTTCAAGTAGTTAACACTACTTCGTTGGGTCACCACACTAGTTCGAAGGACACTATAGCCACAAGCACGGAACCGGTAGAACTATTTATTCAATGTTCTTCTGCCTGAGCAACATGGGCTGCGAGAAGAATAACAAGAGCGCGAGCGGATGACATGACAGTAGCAACGAATAGGCTGTGCAACTCGTGTTTGGATGTAATAGACTCTGGTGCAAAAGTTCTGCGAGCGTGTGTGTGTTCGACTCTACTGTACATTTAATTAAGAGGCAATGGTGGGTCAGAGCTCGAGCGCCATCCAACGCGAACTGAAGCACCTAGCGTTTGCAGCACATTCAAGTTGCCGCTGCAACCTGTGTATTGTGTAGCTGCACACTTTGTGCAACATTCAATGCACATCTGAGCCCAATGGCAGAGGACCATTACCATTGCATTGACAACTTGTAGACGCACCATGTCGAGTAGCAAGCCCGTGCTGACGTTCGTGACCGGCAACGCCAACAAGCTCAAGGAGGTGGTGGCCATCCTTGGCGCTGACTTCCCCTTCGAGTTGCGCAACCAGGCCGTGGACCTGCCGGAGCTGCAGGGCGAGCCAGTCGACATCGCCAAGGAGAAGTGCCGACTCGCGGCCAAGCAGGTGCAGGGTGCCGTGCTGGTGGAGGACACGTCGCTGTGCTTCAACGCGCTCAAGGGGCTGCCGGGTCCGTACATCAAGTGGTTCCTGGAGAAGACGGGCCACGACGGCCTCAACAACATGCTGGCCGCCTACGAGGACAAATCTGCGTACGCCCAGTGCATCTTCGCCTACGCGCCGGCGGGTGCCGAGCCGCAGGTGTTCGTTGGACAAACGCCCGGCAAGATCATTCCCGCTCGCGGCCCCACCACCTTCGGATGGGATCCGGTCTTCCAGCCTGATGGCTTCGAACAGACGTACGCCGAGATGGAGAAGGTCACCAAGAACCAGATCTCGCACCGTTACAAGGCTCTGGAAGCACTCAAAACGCACCTCATCAAGCCTGCTGACAAGTAAATCGTAGTTTACAGTTGGGTCAATGCTCGCATCGTAGAACACTCAAAATATGAATCCGTTCCTTATTGTTCAATCCACAGTGTCTGTATTATCATATCGAATTTTGGACGGAAAAAAATAAGTTTACTCTTGAGATTTATGACTGCAGCACATTTGTTATAACAAACACAACAGTTTTCATTTCCACAGGAATCAACACTAAGCTTGCTTCCGATCGGGTACATGGAGCCTCCGCATTACATCCAGCCGTCAGCGTTAGCCGAGATCCTGCGTTACCCTGACGCGTCCAGCAAACGCCCTGTCATCATCGACGTGCGCGATACGGACTATGCCGGTGGCCACATCCGCTCGGCGGTTAACATACCGGAGGACAATTTCATGGACGACGACGACGTGGACGCGCTCGTGGACAAGTACAAGGATGAGGACGCCATCGTCTTCCACTGCATGATGAGCCAAGTGCGCGGACCTTCCTGTGCCAAGAGGTTGAAGTCTCGGATGGAAGTTGTGCTGGAGGGCGCAGCGCACAAGCCCCGTGTGCTCATTCTTCACGGCGGCTACGAACGCTTCGGAAGTGTGAGCAATGCGTCATCCCAACTTGCTGCATCCTGTCGGAGCAGTGACTGGGATCATTTATTTACCGAGAAACACACTGCTAAATATTTTCTGCATCTGCGTCGTTCGTGGACAGATCTACAAGGACGAGGCTGATCTCATCGAGATGGACGACTGAGTCTTCTGGCGCTCCACCGTTCAGCGTTCACTGTCGCTCACAGTACTGTATGCACAGCGTGAGACCTAGACTCTAGAGATGGTAGCCTGCGCGCTTGACAGGCGGCGTTTGCTTCTTCGTGATGAAGTCAATAAGGAAGTTCGCCTTGATACATTCGATGTTGTGTGTCTTGAGCTTCTTCATCCACAGGTCGCGTGTTGGCACTTCCGGTGGAAACAGCGCCACAACAGGCGCCTCGGGAGTCGACTCCTTCGCTAAACTGTCAAAGTCAGCGGACTTGGTGAGCGGGATCACGGAGCCACCACTGGCGAGGACAATACGCTCACACATATCTCGCGGGGGAGTGCACTTCGCGTGGATGAAAAAGCGCCAGCCAGCGAATGCACCAGGATGCCCGCGAGCGCGCTCCTTACGCCAATAATCACACACTCCTGTCCATATACGCGAGTCGATATCCTTATTGTCATTTTTGTGGTTTCCCCACTCATGCGCACCCTCATCGACAAACTTTTCAGCTGCAGCGCTCGCATCCAGGTACGAAGGCTTCAGTATCCACTGATATGGACAACACGAACAACGTAGCGTTTGTTAGATCAAGGTACGACCCATCTAATCCTTACAGACACGCACCTTGCCGGCCGCACACCCAGCGATAAACTTTTCCGTCCGCTTAAGTTCGCTGCAAACAATGTGCGTACAGTTGCTGTCAAACACGCGACCAAACTCACTGACGCTTCCGCCCAATGAAGAGATTATCGAGGTGTGCACAGTTGCCTGGTCTCGATCACCAGTTAAGAGGAACACGCGCTTAACCTTTGGCGTCGAAGCTGCGCGTGATTTTTTGTTGCCTGCAGTCTCCTTCTTCTGCTTCTTTGAAGAGCTCCTGCTCGATTTGGACGTATCTGATTCTTCCGAGTCAGCACCCTTACGCTTCTTGGCTTTGGGTTTCTTGGCAGGCGCCTTTGTCTCTTTCGCTGGTTCCTGGTTGGCAATACTGGCACTCGCTGTCTTCACAGTACCCGACTCGTCTGCGTTGCTGTCGCTGCTGATACTTATAACAAGCGGAGGCTCATTCATAACTTCGGCATCATTTTTCGTAACTTTGGCAGCAGGTTCTTTCTCCACTTCTTCCACATCTGCGGACGCTTCATCAGTGCCATCCTTTCGAGACTTCCGCTTAATCTTTGAAGGTGTGCTTGTGTTTGTCGGTGTATCGAATAGTGTGCACGCAACATCTTTCGAGCGGCCAGGCGTCAAACTTGATGAATTGGAGGCTGCCGCCGGAGTCGCTGCCTTTTGGTTAGCCGGAATCTTCGTGTCAGTGGGAGTAGGCACCTTGTCAATCTCCGTGAGAATGCCGTCGACGTCAAATCGCCCTTGACCTGCCTTCTTTGCACTTCTCATGCTGGGCGTGATCGCTAGCTTCGTCTTGCTCACTATTTCTTCCTCAGGATTAATATCTCCGCTGTCCTTCTTCT
The DNA here is from genome assembly GCA_001314375.1 of Phytophthora podocarpi. Lineage (NCBI taxonomy): Eukaryota > Oomycota > Peronosporomycetes > Peronosporales > Peronosporaceae > Phytophthora > Phytophthora podocarpi. The sequence goes on from LGSN01000045.1 coordinate 7,703, forward strand.
TTGAGCTGCGATCTGATGCCGTGCTGTCCGTATCCCCCGATAGCTCCTTGATAGAATTGTACCGGAACGCATCTTCGGCGACACGCTCCCACTTTGACAGGCACGCGAAGATCCACTATTTCACATTAACAAAATTAGCATCACATTAGATTTGAAGGGAAGACATGGGACCTGCATGCACATACCTCGTGACTCAAGACGTTGTCGAATCTCCAGCTCAGCGCCTTGTTGTACTTCTCACCAGAGGCTTCATAGCACAGGAGGTGCGTCGAATGCGTTCGCGAGAGCACCGGGAGCAAGCACGCACCCGTGGCGTGGATAGCGATCTGGAGTTCTTCGCGAGTTGGGCTTGAACGACTTGAGTACCCGGACAAGGTAATAACAAAAGACTGCATTCCGGGGATACTCCCAAACGATTGGACTGGCCGCTGAATCGCCTCATTGAACGGTGTCGGCTTGCTGACTTGTAAAAGCCCTGCGAGAACCCAATAGATGCTAACCACTTTTTTGCCTTGGCGCGTGGCCTCGTTGTACTCGAAGCCACCACGGTAGCGACATACGACGAACGACGCATTCGTGACCACCTTCTCCACAATGTCCTGATACGACTCACCAAATGGTACATTCGCCACCTTGGCATCTACCGTCTTTAGCATGTCAGACAGCTTCTCTCGCAGCAGTGGGGCTATATGCTGTGCGAGGAGTACAATCGCGCCATGCAACGCTTTTTTCATCGCCTCCAGTTTCTGTGAACAACAAAAATCATAAGATATTGTCAATATGAAAACATCTCCACCATCACTCAACCAATACAGCAAGAATGCTGCCTTTACTTCACCTCATTGGACAACTTGCGAATCACCGAGAGGTCCGTGCCAAGTTCCGTTTTTCCCAGCTGATACACCTGTGCACATTTGGTGAGGTTGAGATCTTCCAGATGCACTTCCGGTTGCGTCTTCCAGTTGCGTGTCTTCTTGCTTGGTTTCGTGGCAGCAGCTCCAGTTGGCTTATGAGCAAAGGGACCTTCCGGCACGCGGCTTTGACGCATCACACACTCTTCAATCCACGTGTACTTGACATGATGCTGCGTGGCCACTCCAGCATGTTGTCCCATGTAGGCAACGACACAACTGGGCAGCGTATACGACGAGTCCGCCGGCTCTGATGACAGGTGCTGGCGCCACGCCTCAACGTTCCGAGCAAGATCTGCTTTGGAGAAGTTGAGTTGCAGCAGTTTCTGGTGTTCCTCTTCTTCTTCTGGCTCAGTGGCGTCTTTACCACTTTCCTCTTGGTACAGAACGTGTGTCGCACCAGCATAAACTTCTTTCTGGTCCACAATCTGCCCGCCAAAGTGCGTGATGAGGCCGTTGATGACCTTCCTCGGGTCTTTCCCCATTGTCCCGGCCGAGATCGCGAGCGTCGAGAAGATGAGCACCGGGTTGGGGCTGAAGCGGTCCACGGGCAACATACGCTGCAGCAGGAATGTGCGGAAGACCCACTCGGGCCGCACGAGAGCCACGAAGCGCTCGTTCCGCTGCTCCACGAAAGTCTGGTAGGCCTTAGGGTGGCACACGATGTGCGTCACAGCGCTGCCGCTGGCGGCGTTCACGTCGTCCAGGAGAGTGGCGCCGCCGTCGCGGAGACATAACTCGAGAGCGAGTAGCTCCGCAACGTCCAGCTCCGCCGGGTGCACGACGCACTGCAGAGACGCGTACAGAGAGTGTTGCCGCATCACTCGCTCACTTTCTTAGTGGGTAGAAGAGTACTTACTGGCTGGTCAATTATTACTAAAGGTTTAGAAACGTGTAAATTGAAACAGAGATGATTTCTATCCGCCGCGCGAAATTCAAATCGAAATGTGACTTTTGGCGCCAAGTTTAAATTTGGCAATTTTGGACTTTTTGTCACATCTTTAGCAATGGCAAAGCAGACAGTGGATCTGGTGCTGTACGCGGCGCATGTGATCCCCGTTGTTCCTCACGATGTGGTGCTGCATGACACCGCGATTGTCGTTCACAACACTCGGATTGTGGCACTGCTGCCTCGTGTAGAGGCCCAAGAGCGCTTCGTGGGCGTCGAGGAGCAGCATCTGGACCGCCACATTGTGCTGCCAGGACTCGTCAACATGCACACCCACGCGCCCATGACGCTATTCCGCGGTCTAGGAGACGACAAAGTGCTGCACGACTGGCTGGCCGAAGACATTTGGCCAATGGAGAAGAAGTTTGTCAGTCCGGAATTCGTGCGGGCAGGGATGACGCACGCTGTCGCCGAGATGATCCGAAGCGGAACCACGTGCTTCAACAACATGTACTTCTTCCCGGACGAGATCTGTGGCGTGCTAGAGAGGACAGGCATGCGTGGAGCAGTGGGCCAAGGCATCATGGACATGGCGTCGCCCTACGGGTCGGGGCCAGAGGAATTCTTGGCCAAGGCAGAACCCAATCTGAAGAAATACGCTCCTGGAAGCCACGACCTCATCACAGTCACGATGGCGCCCCATTCACCTTATACAGTGGGGGAACAGACCTTGTTAAAAGTGGACGCACTAGTCAAGAAATATGACGCACGGATTCACATCCATCTGCACGAGACGGAGGCAGAATGCAACGACAGCGAGCAGTTGAACCGAGCGTCCATGTGCTGCCACAAGAGCGACCAGAAGCTCCGGCCACTTGCAAATTTTAAGCGGCTGGGTCTGCTATCGGAGAGACTTGTGTGTGCGCACATGACACAACTAACGGACGAGGAGATTGATGACGTCGCTCGTACTGGAGCCCACGTGGTTCACTGCCCGTCGTCCAACCTCAAATTGGCGTCGGGGATCGCACGGGTGACTGAAATACTGCGTCGAGGCGTAAACGTTACTCTTGGTACGGACGGTGCGGCGAGTAACAATTCGCTCGATATGTTCCGAGAGATGAAGCTTGCGGCGTTGCTGGCAAAGGCTGAGTCGCGCCAGAGCACCAGTGTTTCTGCAGCTGAGGCTTTGCAGATGGCTACGCTCAATGGTGCACGAGCGCTAGGACTCGAACATGAGATCGGGTCACTTGAGGTGGGCAAGCGCGCAGACATTGTTGCTGTCGAGTGCGACAGCATCGAGATGCTCCCGATGTACAATGCAGTGAGTCATGTGGTGTACGTCGCTTGTCGGGAGCACGTTTCGGACGTATGGATCAATGCCAAGCAGGTGCTTCGCAGCCACCGGCTTACCACTGTCGACGAGATGCAAGTTAAGAGCGATGTACGCGACTGGACCGAACGCATTTGCAGCTATCACAGCGAGTTGCAGGCGAAGGAACTAGTCTAGATGTTATACGGCACTTCGGAGTACAATCCAAACGCAGCTATGAATTCTTATCAGCGTGCCCACTTTGCGGTGGCGTCTTACTTCAAGACCAACTTATTGATTGCCGCATCGGCAAACTCCACGCGACGCGAAAGCACTTCCTTGACGCGAGCAGCTGGTAATGCCCAAGCCACGCCACGGCGTCGTCGTCCATACACGTCCTGCACGTCTTGAGGAGTGTCCACATTTAAAACCTCGGAGAGTTGAGTCAAAGCCGCGAACGCCTCACGTACTTCGTCGCCGGCACCACCTTCATCGCTAAGGAAAGTGCTGATGACACGCACATCCTTGTCAAATTGCAACGCACCAAGCTGGTTTACGCGAGTAGCTCGAGAAAGGAACCAAGACTCGAGCTGAGTAGCAGAGTATTGAGCTACCCCCTGCACAATAGCACGGTAATTGCTCCGCGACAGGTTTCCACGAAAGGCAGCTAGCAGCGACCGCAGGCCACGTACAAACGCATGTGCGAACGGATCGTTGGCCTCGTTAAACGTGAACATTGCCTCTGTTAGTTCGTACTGCACACCGTTGCGCCTCGAAGACGAGGGTCCAGACGACAAAGCTGTTGCGGATGCGGCCAAAGCCGAAGCCGCAGAAGATGCCGACGACGACGGTGATAACAAGCTGTTGAGATAAGCGGCAATCTTGGGTGCCAGGAGATTCAGGAGTTTTTTCCGCGACGCGAGAAGTAGCTGCTTGAGTTCGGCCGAGGCGTCTTCGAGCGCGTTCAGACACGTCATAATGTGCTGCGGCACCTCAGGGAAGGCTTCGGGCAGCTCGTGCTGGAACTCGCCCTTCAGTTGTGCGATGTATCCGGAGGTTACCTCCAAACTGTTAAGTACAACTTCGGGGGCGAGCTCCTTGCGCTGTTCTGGTGTCTGTCCGGCAATCTCACCAGTGTTAGCGCCACCTGCAGGCCCAACAGTCTTACTGAGCTTAGCAAATTGCTGCTGCATCTGATCACGCAACTGCGCAGAGGAGGCAGCCAACAAGCTCGCCGCATCTCCTGCTGCTGCACTGTCCATCTTGGCGGACGTAGTCATGTGCCGGATGCGGCTTCGCATCGTGTCTCCAACGACATCACGTAACACTGTGTTAATCATGTTGAGAACTCCAGCCGCGCAGTCACCATGACCTGTCGCCAACGCACGCAACCCAGAGTTACGTGCCACGTAAAAGATTTCATCAATAGCTGATGAAATTGGAAAGCACAATAGTCCATCGTCGCCATCGACTCCACCGACTTCAGCCCCATCAGAGCTACCGTTGCTAGATGAAAAATGAAGTTCTTCCCACTGGAATGCTTTCTGAGCAGCCTGGTTCAGCAGTGCGTTCTCGAAGAAGCAATAGAATCCTGCTAGCTCCTGGACAGTTTTCCCCAGCTCACTTTCTTGGATAGGTGGCAATACGGGGACGACAGTACCTTCATCATCATCAACCGCAGCTACTTTTTCAGCTTCCCCATCGCCATTTTCTCCCTCTTCATCTTCTTTAGAGACCACTCTCGAACGCATGAAGCGCTCGTACGTTTGCGTGTGCTGAATCACTAGTGCCATTTCATTTAGCTGTTCGTTCATGACCGCTACGCCATCATCTCTGGGACTTCCAGGTGCAGCTTGCACCCCGCGACTGCTATCACTGCGATTTGACGGCGACAACGGAGCAGTCGAAGTCGGCGATCCAGGTCCATGCTCTCCGTTTGTAATCCGCTCAAGAAACTTGCGTTGTGCCATGTACGCGTTCAACACTGCAACTGCCGACTGCTCCCCCAGCGTGTACAGCTTTGTCACAAATCGATTCGGACCATGAACTCTCTCAAAGCACTGCGACAACAACCCCGCATGTTGCTGCGCTTCTTGTGCCACTTGGTTAAACACCTCCGCAAGGTGCGTAAGCAGTTCCTGGGTACTAAAGACGCCAACACGGGGGTCCCCATTCCGCGTCAACAACTCTTCCAGTGACTTTTGCACATGTTCCAATAGCATCACCAGTCCATGCTCCTCATAGTCTCTCCCCACCACTTTAAACAGCGGCGCGTACGTCTGCACCTTGCGGTTGTCACCAGCACGTAACCCGGCGTCGAAGGCGCCTTCAATGACTCCTTTCAGGTCATTCTCGATAGTATCCACTCGGAGCTTGTCTGCCACATCCAGCGGCATCTGTTGCTCGATGTTCTTGAGCGTCTGGAGGAACGTGGCAGCCTCCGGATACCTCTGCTGCTGCATGGCGCGTCGGATCCCCGCCAATGCGTTGCGCAGCGTCAAAAGCTGCGCCGATTGCTCCAGCGCCACGCCCAGACGCGACTGAATCACGTCCAGACGTCGCACCTCGCGCGTCATCTTCTCCGCGACGTCGTTGGCGTTGGCAACGCGCTCCACGACGGCGCCAGTCTGCGCACAGAGCACTGTCACGTCAGGTGTCAATTGACGCAGGGAACGCAGCGAGCGCTGGGCTGCCGCCTTCTCCGGGGCTGCAGATGCCTTGGTAAACGCTAGAGAATCCTCACGCAGTGATCGCTGCTGCTGCTTGACGGCGGCGAGCTGCGCGACGAGCGCCGCGTGCTGTTCCAGCTGCCGACGTCGTGGAGCTCCCATTATTGCGGATACAAAACTGAAGTGACGACGACTGTGTATGATAGATCCATTATGTACGCCACATCAACCATACGCAAAACACACACACAAAGCATCCGTGACAATCATGGCGGACGTGACGACGTATGTGGAGCTCTGCACGCGTCTGTCGCGCTTTGTGCAGCTCCAACCAAGCGACACTCATGGCAAGGAGTTGCAGGCTGTTTTGTACGACTTGTTGGCGCTGTACGACCGCGTAGAGCTCTCCCCATCTCTCGCAGTTGACAATACGCCACTCGTAGGACTCGCAGCTATGGACGATTTGGTGTTGCTCTCGCTGAATAAGCTGCTAGGCTCCTTCGTACTGAGTTCACCTTCTCCAGCGCTTCAAGAGCGATCGTTTGCGGTATTTGCGCGCGTGTTGCGACGTTGCAAGCCTCGAATGCGAGGAAATTCTCCCGGACAAGTGCAGCGGCGTCTGAGCTTCGTGCAGAGCTGCGTGTTGTATCTACCGCCACCACCGGAGGCTGCTGATGGGGGTGAAGAGGTTCCTGGTGGTGTGACGCTTGTTGCTCAGCCGGAGGAGCTGAGACTGGTTATTCTGCAGAGTCTACGGGAGTTATTGGAGGAGAGTGAACAAGAGCAGGAGAGGCAGGCGATGCAGCTTCACAGGGACCAGCAGCACTTCTTCGCGTACTTGGTGGCGTCACTGCTGCATGTGGCGCAGCGAGGTCGTTGTCGGGAGGCTGCGCTGCAAGCCATTGAAGTGCTGAAGTGTGTGCTGTTCTTCGTTCGTGACCCGAATACCCTAAGACAGTACTTGCCTGGCGTTGCTGCTGGTTTGTGGAAGAGTGCGAACGCGCCTCAACAGGCATCCAAGGTGATTGTTGCAGCGTTACAGTGTTTAACTACAGCGCTAGATCTTTGCATCGGTGATGACAATTTGCCACGAGAAGCGGAGCAAGAGCAGCAGAGATTCACACTTGAAGCGATTCGACGGTCAGTTGAGGCCAATGGTGCCAAAAAGCAAGATATGGCAGAGGCAGATGACTCGGCCGCGGTGCCGTCAAAGGCCAGTGACAAATGGCTGGAGACAACAGCTTTAAATCTGGATCTGCTGCTTTCACGGATGTTCGCTGCCAGTGCCACGGCAGTTGCTGATGGTACCAGTACAGGGCTACCACGCTCTTCCTGGAGAGTCCGTTGTGCGCTTGCACAACTATGTGGTACAGTGATGCTCCAGTGTCGACAAGCGCTCCGCGTATCCTTCTTTCGGTGCTATGATGAACTTCTGGTCCTTCGTGGCGACGCAATTGCAGAGGTTGCTCACGAAGCAGACAAGGTGCTCCAGAAACTACAGATGTCAGCTCTGTCTTCGGAAGAGCGTTTACAGGTGTTACCCGAGATGGCAGATCGTTTCCAAATGCTGCTTTCTACCCTTGTGCTCAAGGTTTCTACTGAGCATGAGGCAACCAAGGTCCATCTTGTGCGCACTCTTCGCGGATATGTGGCATTTTTAGGAGCCAGCCTCACTCCATATCTGGACGCGTCCATAGAGAGTATTTACACCTCCCTTTGTCGTGTGGTGTCATTTGCTGCACTTGACATTGAGTTGGTTGTTCATCAATCGCTTCCAAGTCCAGCAGAGCCCGATGAAAGCAACGATAACGCCGCGGCAAGAGTCGTGGTCTCTCAATTTCAAAAACGATTGCGTTTCTTCAATGAGGAAGCTTCAGTTCGCGAGGTATTGGCGATGCTGCGTGAAGTCGGTGCCGTCTTAACGCCGCCTGGCTTCATTGACTGTGCCTTCACACTTTTAACCGAGGCGAATACGAAATCCACAGAAGCCAGCAGCAGCGCTGAAGTTGTGCTGGTTTTAAACGAGTTTCTACGTGCTTACTGCCCAAACAAGGAGAGCAGCACCCAGTCGGTTCATCAATTTGTAGATGTTCATCTTATCGGGCGCATTCTAGAAGATTTACTGGAGCTGAAGGCGTGGGAAGAGCACAATTCGCCATCGAACCGTGACTCCAATAGAGCGCTTGTGTCCCAGCGTGCACTTATGGTGGAGTGTGTTGGTGTCTGTGCAGAAATTCTTGGCGCAGAGTTCAAGTTGTTCCTGCTCCATGTTCTCTATCCGTTAGTCGAACAATTGGGGTCACACAGCGTAGAAGTGGAGCGTGCGGCGTTGGCTGCGTTGGAGAAGGTGTATTTTTTCACAGGCTACGAGTCTCTAGAGTCTCTTTTCCAGGCCAACATGGACTACTTTGTGGACGCCCTGTGTGCTCGGCTTGAACAACTAGATGTGTACCCAATGACTGCATTCGTCGTCGAGGCATTGTTGAGGCACACTCGATTGGCGTCCTTGCCGCTGGTAGATGAGGTGGCATCGTCGTTGCTTCGCAGTGTTGACTTGTATCAAGATTCGCCTCACGTTGACGGTCTACTGCGCGCGTTAAAAAATCTACTTGGTAGCATTGCACGTGATGCCCAAGAAGTTGAATTGAAGGAAGTACCAACACTTGGCGATGAGCTGGAGAAATCGACAGCTCCTCGCTCGCTCCTGAACGACTTTATCTATGAAATGAAGGTGTTGGAGAATGATGGCATAGATGCTCTCGAAATTGAAACTGAGGGTGATAACGAAGAAAAACACTCTACTCCTGAAAAACCTGAACTTCCGAGTGTGAAAGGAGCTATGCCCCTGGAGTACGACGAAATCCAACCTGACAGCCAGGATGACGACCAAGACAAGCAGGAAGAGAATACAGCAGCATCGGGCTATCGCACTCTGGTCATTGATATAATGGACCGGTGTGGTTATTTTCTAGTAGACTCGGATCCAATCGCGTGCTGTCTGGTTTTATCCTTGATCGATGAAGGCGTGCGATTCCTTTCGAGGCATCGAAAGCAACTATTGCCTCTCGTTGCGCGCATGTGGCCCGAGTTGCTGCCTCGATTACGTGTCGAAAACCGTGCTATCATCGCCGGAACAGTCCGTGTCATCACCACCCTAGCAGAAACAGCAGGTGATTTTGTTGGAGACCGCTTTGTTGAGACTGTGTGGCCAATTCTGCGGTCTCAACTCCAATCCATCCACGTCGGCACGGATGCGAAGTCGCCGCAGCTCACCCGCTCCATGTTGTTGCTCTCAAAATCTCCTGTTGAGGCTCCAAATGCCGTTGATGTTCAATCGCCTGGACCAGGTACTGAAACTCAGACGCCAACAGAAAATGAACTCGGTGCTGTGAGTGGATCTCGGAAAACGCAAGAGATTCGTCAACTGCTGGCGATTCTATCGTGTCTGACCGTGATATGTCGGCATTCTGAGACGGTAACCCAACTTGTGCCTGAAATTACGCGCGCGTGCAGCAAGTACTTGAGTCGTACGGCGCCGCGGGAGGTTGTGGAGCAAACTTCAGAACTCTTCGCAGCGCTAGTGCAGCTGAACAGTGACGAAGTGTTTTGCACTGTAGCAGCACTAGCAGACTGGGTTCCACCTCCGCCACCGAGCGCACGCTTTTCTCGGTATGAACCGGATGCAGTTCGGCGCTTCTATCGAGGTCACCTGTCAGGACTAAGTGGTCTAACCCAGACTTGCCGAGACAACGCCCTCATCTTGATGAACCACTTATTCAGTTGATGGTCACTGGAAATTTAGAGCAGGGAAGCCTGCACCATCGTTTATTGAGCGAGAAGTAATACCAATGCACATCACTCCAGAGTATAGTCTGCTGACTTGCTTGCTACTCGCTTTTCCTCCTATCTAGGCACCTGCCTGCACTTGCATTGGTCTAGCCGAACATACCGCCCATGTTACCGGCATATGCCATCGGTCGAATCGGTGGGTGCTCCTATAAACGTGAACAGAAAAACATTTATCAGCCATCATGAGAGCAACAGCATTGCAAACGTACGTACCACCGCGACAAATTGCGTGAATCGAGGCTGCATGTCCTTCTCAAAGCGAATGAACGCGCCCTTGTTGCCCATCTGGTCGCAATAATTCGGCGCACTGAAAACCGTGATGCACTTCCCGTCGTGCTCTACTAAGTAACCCTCATCCTTGACCTCGTGCGAGCGCACTAACAAGTCTGTATCCAACACACAACGACACGTCAGCTTAATTACCAACACAGAGCAGGGGTGGCAATGACCAGTAGATCGTACCAAGTTTGTTGTGCTCCAAGAAGGCCTTCGTAACATCGGGGCCGAAGGAAAGACCGATACCGCGCTTGCTGGGGCCGCGGCCTTGGAAAGGCTGTGGGTCGCTCCACATCAAGTCACTCATGAGGCCGCTCTCAGGCGGTTCATGGTTGCGGTCGATCTTCTCAATATCAGCAAGAGTCACATTCTCTTCGCTGAAAAGGCCACCGTGCACAACCAGCACCTTGTCCTCGATCACAGCCGCAAGAGGCAGCCAGTTGAAGACCTCCGTAAAGAGCTGCATGACCGTCTCGTCGTACTTGTGCTTCACCTCACCTTCGAAGCCGTAGATCTTGTTCATGTTCTTCGACTCGTGGTTGCCGCGCAGCAAGTGCACGTGCTGTGGGTACACGATCTTCATGGCAAAGAGCGTCATGACCACCTCAAACGAGAACGAGCCTCGGTCGACGAAGTCGCCATTGAATAAATACGGGTTGGTTTCGCTCGGCAGTCCGTTCAGCGAGAAAATGTTGCACACATCGTAGAACTGGCCATGAGTGTCACCGCACACGGTAAAGTGCGCGTCCGGGTCGTCCGACGGCAGCGAAATGCGCAGCAGCGACGGCAGTGCACACAGCATTTCCTTGAGCTTCAGTAAGATCTGGATCACGAACTTGCGGTGCAGCAGCTTGCCGCGCTTGAAGTGGTCCATCAGCGCCACAACAAAGTCCGGCTTGGTCTGCGCCGGATCCTCCGGGAGAAGCGGGCCGTCGTACGACGGGTCCACCACTGTACAAAAAACAGCATCATTTCCACCACCAGTTAGTTAGCCACGGAAGAAGAACCTCTTTAACAGCATCACCACTGTCATTCATTTTACCCATAGAATTGACGTCAATGGTCTCCGAGAGCGGCAGGTTGCGCTCGGACTGGATGGCGGCCGCAAAAGCGGCCTCCTTGATGATCTTCTCGCACAGCTTAAGCTTGGCGCGCGCGTCGCGGTCCTGCGGCTTCATGCGCACCACGAGGCGGAAGTCCTTCACCGCCTTCTTGTGGTGGCCGAGAGCCAGCTGCGCCGAGCCGCGGCGGTAGTAGGCTGCGAGTGAAAGTCACAGCAGCAAGAGTCATTTGTTAGTCAGTTTCTTCCTGTCTTGAGCCTCTGTGATTAATTGCACAGAGCAAAGAACCAGCGCGCACCTTTCACGTAGCTGGAGTCGAGTTCGATGGCCGCCGATGCGTCGTCGATCGCCAGGCCGTAGCTCTCGCTCTTGACGTGCGCGGCCGCGCGGTTGGCGTAAAAGATCGCGTTGGGGGCCAGCTCGATGGCCTTCGTGTAGAATTCCACAGCCGTCGCGAACTTGAAATGCGCCAGCGCCTCGTTGCCCTGCACCTTGAGCGCGTCGGCGCACGCGCGCGTCTCATCTGACATGGCGTGAGGCGCGCCCTCGGTCACAGCGATGTTGGCCATCCCTTCTGTAGCTGCTCTTCGAGAAATGGCCACGGCAGCCTTTGCTCAAGAGAGCCCAAATACGTCTATAGCGATAACCCTTTGAAAACTGAATTAAAAGTGATGGTTGCCTTTACACGATCAAACCTTCAATCTTGCTAGACCTGTGATAGCGAAAGATATGCTTTTATAATGATCCTGTCAGACTAGGTGACCTTTAATTTACCATATACGACCTCTCATTCGTTATGAAATCAGACTGTTTGCGGATCGCGACTCACACTCGAAAAATCCGGTGAAAAATGGAGGCCCCGCTGCCGGTGTCGGTGTCCATGGCGCCGTCGCCTGCCAAGCGCTCGCTGGACCTGCGCGACATGATGGACGAGCTGCCGATGCTGGTGACGCTCAAGGACCAGAAGTGGATGGCCAGACTGCCGCGCAATCTGTTCCCCAAGCTCAAAAAGAGTCCGCGCAACGCCGGCGACAGCTCGCCCTCTGGCGGCTCGGACACGGACACAACACTGCTGTCGCCTGGATTTCTACCGACTCCAAGGGTACATATATACATTCGTTCCACTGACAATAATTGTTGTTATATGAATCACTGACAATAAGTGTTTTGAAAAAATAGACGGCCAGGGCCATGTCGGTGCTGGTGCCACAGACGGATGATGAAGTCCTGGACGCGTTGGACGCTCGGTTTTTCACGGAGAGTTTTGATCCTGTCGCGTATATGTTGGTACGCATTGAAATTGTGTTAGCGGTTGGTGGTGATTAATTAGTGACGTTAATTTAACGTTGTGTGTGTCTTGTGTGTGCGTGCTTATTTTTAAGGAAAATCTTCCGGAGAGTAAAAATGAACTGAACGCGTTCATGCGCACGGAGATCAGTGCGGTAGACGTGGCGAGGGATGTCATCTTGACAAAGCTGCAAGACGACGTGCGCGCGAACTACAACTCGCTGATTCAAGGCATGAAGGTGGTGCAAGAGGTGGATCTCGACTTGGTACGAGCGCAGATCCACGTCAAGAACGGACGTCGCCTTCTTGCAACAGCGAAGAACGACCTTATTCTCAGGTACAGTTTTTTTTATTACCATTATACGTTGTCTCTGGTTCCGCGTTGCTGTATCTTGGGTGCTGATGCCATATTTGCTGTAAAGCTCACTGGAAATTGTCAAGACCAAGCGAAACCGCGATCGCGTCAGCGAGGTAAGGCATATCGTTTTGTGTTTCTGACTGTCCACTGCTGATTTCCACTATTTTCTGTATTTTGAAAATGCATAGATCGTCAACTTTGGATCACAAATTGTCCATTTCTTTGATGATGAAGAGAAGATGGACGTGGCCCTGCAAGAGCACCGGTTCATTACTGCTGTGGGTGCCATTGTGCTTGATCATTTATGCCATAGTGGTGTGTTGTACGGTACTGATTTGCTGTGGTGGAATGCTTTTTTAAATTTAAAAATGACAGGTGGACATTTGTGTAGGCCTTCGGAAAGGGTTGTCGCGCGACGAGTTGCAGGGGCTTACTATCTTGGATGACATCCGGCTTCGAATGCAAGACTTTATTCCAAAATTGCGGGAGCTGTTCGACCAGGTAAGTTCTACTAGCTTGAACGCTATGTACCCGTACTGGTGATGTGATCGTCTCATTCGACATTCTGGTGGTACGTGATTGTCTTAGTCTCTGCGGAAAGTTGCGGGGCACTTTGACCCCCTCGAATACAAAGAATTACTGCAAGCATACATCACGCTGGCGGATCACTCTGAAAACCTCGGCTTCGAGTTCTCGTCGTATACACTGAACGAAGTGCTGTCCAATATTCCTGAGATTGTTGTTCGTTCCATCGACATGAAGAGCGAACTTTTGCATAGCGTTTTTGAGGCTGTGTCGCCGAAGAAACTCAAGAATGGAATTATGGCGAAGCCGATTAAAGATAACAACGCAAACAAGAACGGAGAACCAGCCGATGTTGCGCTAACACCGGCGTCTAAAACAGTCGAGAACGTCAAGCGATGCTACGAGCACCTCACCGACCTGATGCACACTTACTATTTATTGGTCCAGTGGCATCGGGATCCATTCAACCCGCTCAACGACGACATTGCCTACCTTCATCGCTGCGGAATTGACGATGATGACGATGACGACGACGATGATAGTGAAGACGACGATGACCATGATGAGAGGCAATATCATCATTCCCACTCTTCAAAGCACGGTCATGGTAGTAGCAGGTCGAAGGCGTCCGTGTCCCCATCCCATCGCTCGATAAATGGTGGACTATGCCAATCTGCCTCACAACGATCACTGTATAATCAAGTTCTTAGTGACACGGGCATGACCTTGCTGAGGTATCGCAAGATCGTTTGGGGAAATATTCAGCAAAACGTGCTGGAGATGATTGAGAAGCTGGACATGACCTATGGTAAGCATGCCAAGGATTGTCCGGGGAAAAATCCGCTTGTAGTTGCTGACACATGTTGTGGCTTTCGCATTCTTAGGCTACAAGATGGAGCATATTATTGCTCTGTCACTTGCGACAACAACGTTTACTGAAATCGGGGAAGAGTTTACTGGGGCCCCTTCGTTAAAGTGAGTCTCGAGTACTGCTGTGCGGTTGGATGCGTGCGCTAAGTAACCCGTGTATGTGTGCTGGCGCTATTTCACAGGATTCGATCAGTTCTTCGAGTCAAATGTGAGCAGTACTTGCATGCCTTTCATGACGACAACATCGAATTGGCTCGAATGCTTCTGGACACCGAAAACTGGCTACGCGTCACTACACCAACGACGGATGGCGATGATAACGTAGGCCTACTTCGGCTGATCGAGAAGCGGAGTGGATATTTCTTTGAACGGAAGGTTCGCGGAGATCTTGCGGTCGACCCTATTTATTCGAGACGAGTGTTTCCCTCGTTTCATACCGAAGGAAATCCGTTTAGCGCTGCCAATTCGATGGAGTGGCTCTCTATGAAGCAGGGTATCCGCTTCCACCATGAAGCCAAGGGCGCCGAAATTAATGGTGATAAGATGTCTCTGCGAGTTTGTGATAATCAAGCACTCCCTGTCATGGATCCTAACGAGTCAGAGTTTGTATTGACCTCGTCAAGTCTCGCAGGCTTTGTCCGGTAAGTATTGCTTAAGAGGAATTTTATTTTTTGCCGTTTAAAGAGATGACTGATATATAATTGTGAATGTTAGGCTCTGTGGTGTCTACTTGAAAATGATGGAGCACCTTCCTCACATCAGCTGGGACGTGTTTCGCTCGCTGAACAATTTGTTCGAGTTCAACTTGTATGCTGTTTTCACCAACTTTATCACCGCAGGCGACATCACACAGTTCTTTCGGGGTAAGCGTGGAAGTTTGGTCAAGAACGATGCAACGCGATGGAACGGGCTACGCACTGGCATTTGTCGTATTGCAGATGAAATCAATGCCGGTGAAGTCCTGCTTCAATCATCTGCGTTGATCTACCCATCTGCAACAGACAATGGAAGAATGGATCAGCAGCAGAACTCGCCAATGTCGAGGAAAGTTACTCTGCGTAAGGTGACTCGAACACCATCCGCCGTGGAAGATGCTGACGAAAACAATTTGTACGCGTTGGCTGAAAGATCGATTGCTTGCGGAGCAATTGTCGGTCAGTCCAGGCTGCTGAATGCTATTGAAGAATTAGCTCGGTCGTATCTTCCTGATCGGTATCTCTGCCTCATGGATGAAGTGTACGAGCGGAACCGTACGATGGCACGGGAACTCCGTAGCTTCATGTACAGCACGATTGCAACGAGACTTGTGGACGTCCCAGCCCTGTTGGATTCAGTTTCTGCGGTGTCTTGGGATATTCCCTACATTAGTGATCAGCACAACGAGTATATCGTGGACTTGGTACAAAAATGTGGAGAAGCGTGGGGAGGACTACAGATTCTGGCGGACGGATCCATTCCAGTGGACGCGCGAGAGGATGTTTGGGCGGCAATGGTACAAACGATTATGGATGCTCTGTTGCAGGCATTCTCAACAGTGCCCAAACCCACCCCTCAAGGCCGTGCACTCATGTTGCTGGACTTGCATGCGCTCCAGAATGGTCTTGACCTGATCAACCACATCAGCTCTCGAACGGTGCCTCGCGGTCGCGAGTACGTGGGAAATTACATCAAGGCGTTCTACTACGACGAGGACGAACTTCTGGAATGGGTCCAAGCAAACAAGGTGAGTTGCGTGTCCCCCATCATTCTACTGTACTTCGCTAAAAGCTCACCACGTTCAAATGAATTGTAGGCATTGTACTCTAAGGTCCAATTCGCTAACCTACTCAAGAACGGCATCGGATCGACACTAGAGATCAAGAAACTCCGCGAACTCGTCTTCGAGATTGACGCAATTATTACATGTAGTTGATCTGCAATGGACATTACGTTCTTATGAATATTTGTACAGGTTAAAAATTCTGCGGCAGCTTCTATCGCCACCGTTTGTGTAGGTTGATCTCGTGAAGCTCTGGGCAGCCAAGTTCTTCCTTCCGGTGTCTAGGCTTACGGTCAGCCCGAGCTGTTTTCGTCAACGGGCCTGCCCAGAGGGGCGTAGACCATGGCGCTGTCGGTCTTGGTTCTTCATTATTTTCTCCGAGCAGCGGTCTAAGGGACGGGGATTACTAGCTTACCGCGCCAAGGCGACGCGCAGCTCCTGCTGCACCTGCGGTTGCGGGACCACCTCGACGACGAGGAGAAGCAATTCCTCAGCCTCCCGTTTGCCGAACGTTGACCGCAGGAAATCTACAAAAGCCTGACCGCTCATTTCTTGGTTGCCAAGCGCCTTGGCCGCCTGCTTGAACTCGTCTACGGTGTGCATATTGCCGTTCGAAAGCGCATTTACTCGTTCTAGAATTTGGCGATTGGCTTTCTTCCGGGACACGCGCCCAAGGACGGCAGGGTCACTAACACGGCTGCCTGAGTTCCTTTGACTGTTGGAAAAACTCTGCAGTTTTTGCTCTGCTGGCAGGGATTCCGCAATTACGAAACAAGACGAGAGAAAAAAATAAGTTTCCCCGCTAAGAACACAGCATACCAATTACGTAGCCAACGAACGTACCATATTTCTTGGATCGGCGATCAGCCTCTTCTTCCTCTTGCACGCTCGTGCGGAGGTTCTGGCGCTGCGATCTGCTCTCCTCCATGTCCTCGGCATCAATTGATGCAATGGAAATGCCACCAGCAGCACATAGTGCCTCGCGCTTTTCCGTACTCTTGATCGAGCACACGAAGCGTCGCAAAATCCAAAGGGCGAAGTCGGGCTCGAATTCCTTGTGCAAAAACTCCACAAACGGGTCCGCAGCCGCCATGGGGTCATTCTCTTTGCGGAAGACACGTGCGCGCTTCTTGAACCGCTTGAGCTCGTGAGCTCCGCCACGCAGAGCGAGCTCCTCCTCAATCTCCAGTCTGCACATTTTCCGTCGCGAGCTCACTTTATCTCCTGCACCGGCAGCACTCACACACGACGCGCGATTGTCCGAATCCGTCGAATTACGCAGCATTCCCTTCGAGGACGAAAACCCTCCCGACATGTTCATGCTCGGCGATGCCAGGCCCAGAAGTCCACTGCAGTCCATATGCTGCTCCGCGCCAATAAAGTCGGCCAGCACCTTGCAGCCTGCTGTCTTGGAGAACTCCACAACCTCCGGGAACAGCATCACCCGCTGCATGTAGAAATCCAGCTCAGCGCGACGTATCTCTAAGAAACTGGGCGTCTGGTCCTGATGGAAGAACGCGCGCACGCGGTGGCCCGGTGCGAAGGCCACGGTGACCATCATCTTGGCAAAGGGCGACTTGCGGGCCGCGCGCATCTGATTGTCAAAGGCCTGGAACTCCTCGTACGTCTTCCAGAGACTCCACTGCACCACTTCGAGTGGCTCGTCCTGCTTCTCCCGCGTCTTGTTGAGGCGACAGAACAGCTCGTACTACGGAAGCCAAGGCAAATCAAAGGTTGGGTGGTTAGCGTTCGTTCGTGGGTTTGTATGGGAGCTTTCGACTAACGTACCACGGCTGGTTCTCCGTTCGTCTGAGTGGCGTTGCGCACGTGCAGCTTGAGCGGCGGCACTCGCAGCAAGAAGTCGGGCGGCGTCATGACGGCGGTGGACGGGGGCGGCGGGCGGGGGCTCTCTGGATCCGCTGAGGAAAGTCGCTCTATGAGAGGGAAGGCGCGGAGACGGACGCGAGATGGCGACAATGATTTGGCGTTGGCTCAGCTTGGAAATGCGAGAGTCAGAGCGCCGCTTTTACTTGAAATACAGTATCGGGAGTTTTGCGGAAATTCAACACGGACTTTCTATGGTTTTGCATACAGCTGCGATCCCGAACTTTGAAAGTTAAACTTGGCAGAGGTTGTCTCAATATTTGCCTGGCACCCACGAACTTCATGAAGGCGCGGTGTCCCAGCTCAAACCAAAGTACTTACCACACGTGGAGGTGGCGAAGAAGAACGTGCGCCGAAGCGGGATGCATGCGTCGGTGGAGACGGCGGGGTGGCATTCGACATGATTCATCCATGGTGGATTCCACCTGCCTTGAGCTATTTGTGCGACCAGATTTGGAGCATCAAGCATGTGGGCACGCGAAGTTGATGCGCTGGCGTGCCTAGATGAAAACAGACTCCAACGCGAAATTTCGGTTGAAGGCGTGCGGCACACGCCCAACATCATTTGCCACGCGTGAGTGGCATGAGTGCAGTAGTGACCTAGCTATTTGTGGCAATACTCGAGCCGAGCATTGCAATTTCACTGTATTAACCCCAATCAGATCAATGTCGAGCGGACTGACTCACCAATTTTCTAACGTTATTTCCAAGGGTAAGTACGGTAACCTTCACTTTTAGTGATGGTGTGGATCCGTTTCGTGTCAAAAACAATAACATGCTAGAGCTCAAACACTTCAATACACATGCAATACGGACATCACCTCCAGTAACAAAAGTTATCCAAGTCAACTCTAAACCAAAGCAAACACGACCCACATCCTACACAAACTCGACAAATATCTTTCGAAAAGGGTGGTGTTAAAAAACACCAGAATGAAAGTGCGACCCCAATGCACAGCCCTTCTTAGAAGGGCTGTGCAAAGGTGGTCGACTAAGTTGCGCCGTCTACACAGGGCAAACGACTTGCTTCAGTAGCCTGTGTCAGCCGAACATCGAAACTTGTGGAGCTCGAACATTAAAACACTTAAGCCGACGTGAACTTGGTCACGGCCTTCGTGCCCTCCGACACGGCGTGCTTGGCCAGCTCACCGGGGAGCATGAGGCGCACGGCGGTCTGGATCTCACGGCTGGAGAGCGTCGACTTCTTGTTGTATCGCGACAGCTTGCCGGCCTCCGAGGCAATACGCTCGAAGATGTCGTTGATGAACGAGTTCATGATCGACATGCCGCGCTTGCTGATGCCCGTCTCAGGGTGCACCTGACGCAGCACCTTGTAGATGTAGGTCGAGTACGACTCGACGCGCTTCTTGCCGCGGCCCTTGCCCTTGCCAGTCTTAGCGACCGTCTTCGCGGCCTTCTTCGAGGGAGTCTTCGCCATTGCTGCTGTTTGGGGTTGGAATTACTCGGTAAATTGAGGAATGAAGCTTCAGGACAGCACCGTATCCGAAGACCGGTTCCAGTCCATCCCACAGACAATAAGCGCGGTTTCTCCCGCAGTTCGCATTACGAGGTCTGATTGGTGGAATCCTGTGCCACACGCCCTCATTGGTGAATGTATTCAACAAGAGTGTATAACTGGTTGATCACAACACGCGGATAGGGCTATTTTGGCGCGTAGCTTGAATCGGTGCAGAAGGCCAAGTCGAAGCCGAGTAACCTCGAAACCTGAGCTAAGTTACACCTCTCGTGCAGCAATTACGACGCCAGCCCAAGGCAATGCTGACGCTGTTATCGGCACTATTGACACTTGGTTTATGCATGCAAGCCAAGCGTAAATGGGAAAAGGGTCAATGCATATAAAATGTTCTACGCACTCCTTCGAGTCTCCCCACCTGTCCTACTAACTAGCCGGCAATGGTGGGGAAGCGCTGGGCTGGAGCTCATAAGCTTATCTTGCTTTGCATCACCATGCGCTCCTCGACCTCCTGGCGTGTCATCCGTCGGTCCTGGTCGACGTGCGCTTCCATTGTCGTACATGTCGTCTGCTGTCTGTCCCGGCGCCTACATGAAGCCGGAGCCCTTGATATTCTGCTTTAAAATAATGTCTTTGCAGGCGTTGAACACGACTTGGACGTTCTGCGAGTCGGTGGCGCACGTCACGTGGTGGTAGATCTCCTTCTCGGGCTGGCGGTTCATCTCCATGAACTTTCCTAGGAAGTACTGCACGCCCAGATCGTAGTCGCCAATGCCACCGGGGAAGTCCTTGAACACATCCACCGTCTTGGGGTCCACCTTCTTGATCTTGTCCTGGAACAAATCCTTCTTGTTCAGGAAGAGGATCATGGCCGAGTTCAGGAAGAACTTGTTGTTCACGATCTCATCAAACAAAGTGATGGCCTCGATCATACGGTTCGTGGACGCGTCCTCATACAAAGACTGATCGTACTCGCTCAGCGCTGCCACGAAAATAACTGCCGTCACATCCTCGAAGCAGTGGATCCACTTCTTACGCTCGTTACGCTGTCCGCCGACATCGTACATGACGAAGGTGGCGCCATCAATCTGGTACCGCTCTTCTACGATACCGGACGTACGCACGCGGGCATACAGCATGTCCTGCTGCGTTGCTGCGTAGTCATCGCGCATGATGCGATCCAGGTCGTTGAAGTAGTATTTGACCGACTCGATGATCTGGAACTCGGCTCGTCGGTTCCAGGTGGCCACGATGCCGGGGTCCGACCAAAGGTTCTTGATCTTCTGACCTATCACGGGGTTCACTTCTGCTTCATCGCTCAGAGTCCGGATGTCCTCATAGTCTTGTACGCACACCACTTCGCCCTTCAGTTTCATTTCCATGCACTGCTCGATTAGCATCTTGATAGATGTCACGACGTTGTTATAGATAATTGGTGTGCAGTGCCGCTTCTCTTCTTCGGATAGAGCTGCGCCATACAAAATCTACGAAACAGAAAGTGAAAGTGAAAAGGAATTAGTTTTTCAAGGGCCAAAAAAAACACAAACACATCCAAGCGCAACGAGTTTAAAAGCACACCTTCATCTGCTTGAAGACTGTACTCTTGCCTGACTCGCCTGCACCTAGTAGCAGCAGCTTGACCTTCTCCTGCTCCACACGGTGAGCCTCCTCGTTCTTGGTTTCAATATCGCGCGACTTGGCCATAGCCTGTCGATCGGTATCGCTCAGCTGGGACGCACAGAGTCCCATGTTGACTCTTGTGTTACCTTTCCTTGCTGTCGAGGGCTATCGAAGCGCTGCTGCTTCGACGGTCGCGGACGGAGTGGAGCACACACGAGCAGGTGCTGGCGGCTCTGTTTCTGCTGCGTGAGAGGGCTCTACTGTCGGAGTGGGAAGCTGCACACGTTTCACCAAATTGGTTAAAAATGAAACCCCACCACCATTTTCAGCCAACATCAAGCACAACCTTCTCACCGCACAGAAATAACTCTCGTCCCCTGCAAAACGCAACGACGCCAGTCTCGCGGTCTCGTCGCTATTAATACAGGTCTCCCTATCTTCAGCGCAACATTCAGCGTCTAATTGGCTCAAACACCAGCTCTGTGCATCAAAAGACTTGAGGCAGAAACCACTGCACGGCATGTCCACGATTAGCTTCAAGAGAGCCTGTTCCGCACTCCTCGTTATAGCTGTGTTGTCCAGTTTCATCACACAAGCCCGAGATAGAATAACCTGCGGTGACGACAAAGACTCCGGCGGCTTCGAGGCTTCATCGACAACCAGCGCCAAGCTCGTGACGCGACGGCCTCATTCGCACTTTGTGCTTCGTTGACGATGAGAAAAATGTAGCCATTTTACTGGCGTTTCTTTGTACCGAGTGTGAGGGCGGTCATGCAAAACCGCGTCATTCGCAATAATAATTTTGATTGGTCGAAATATCGTAATTGTACGCAATCGAAGACCATGGGCGGTCTACAACTCCTGTGGACGCTACCTGTACATGTATGCCAGCTCACATACCAATTCGCACGGAAGTAAGCATGTCGCCAAACGCCGCCAAAATCGACCAGAGCAGCATCAAGGAGTGGCACTTTCACACGTGCTTCTACGCCACCAACGATCGGTCCAAGGCGGAGGCGCAGGCGCTGCGGGACGCGCTGGTTGACCAAGTGATTGCCGAACCCAAGAGCTTCATCGCCGTGTGCAATGGCGTGACCAGCAAGGACCTTCCGGGTCTGGCGGACAGGCCGCCTCCGATGAACCCTGGACCCGTGGGCCCGCACCTCAGCGGCAGCTTCGAGACGTGGGTGCCCGCCGAGTCCTTCGCCCAGGTGCTGTCGTGGTTCACGCTGCATCGTGGATCACTGAGCATCCTGGTGCATCCGCTGACGCGCTACGAGCGAGAAGATCACACGACGCACGCCATGTGGCTGGGAACGCCCTGGGTCATCGACTTGGACCCTCTACGTGAGGACTTGGTCACGCCTCCGCTTCAATACCCAGAGCTTGGGTATGGATACAGCGTGAGCGTCAACGAACAGTAAGAAGGCGTGCTTGAAAGTCAAAAGACGTGTGCTATTCGTTAGGAAAGTGGAAAGTCACCGTCCTCAATATGAAGAATGCAGTTGAAGTGACATCCGGTGAACAGTGTACAGCTTCAAACCCTTACTGCAGGAGGTGACGCAGGACCGTGCGCACGTTCAGCTTCTTCAGGTGTGTGTATTTCTGGCCCGTGCCAACGAACATGATCGGCTGGCCGGTCTTGTACACCATCGACACCGCAGCACCAACTGCAAAAAGGAGAATAAAGACACGAAGTCAGTTGTGCGCCATGCAACACCGTGCAAAGTAGGAATCGACATCATACCCTTGTCATCGATAGTGTCGAACTTCGTGATGACAATGCCATCAATGCGGTGTGGCTCGCGACGGTCCGAGTAGTCTGCAAGAGCCTACGAAAATAAAAACATAAATCGGGGTCAGAACACGTGCGCAGAACCAAGTCACGAGGGGCAAAATTTGACCCTCCTGCATTTAATGCATACCCGGTCAAACATCGACAGCTGGTCGATACCATCGTTGCCCACCAACGCCTCTCCGACGAAGAGAACCAGGTCGGGCTCGTTGTTGGACACAAGCTTGGCCAATGCGCGCATGAGCGGCTCGTTGTTTTGCATCCGACCAGCAGTGTCAATGAGCACGCAGTCGAAACCATTTTCCGTGCCGTACTTAATCCCCTCCTTGGCCACCGAGGCCGGGTCCTTGGCGTAACCCTTCTGGAACAACTCCACGTCTAGTACCTTGGCGTGCTGGTTCAATTGCTCGACAGCTCCAGAACGGAATGTATCGCAGGCAGCAATCATGACGTTCACGCCCTTCGATTTCAGGTAGTAGCACACCTTGGACAAGCTAGTGGACTTGCCAACACCATTGACACCCACGAAGACAATGCTGTATGCACGGCCCTCAGCCTTAGCCTGCAGAATCTCGCGCAGTACGTCAGTAGACTTCTTCGGCGTCAAAATACGCAGCAGTGCAGCCTCCAGCGCTTTGCGCACGACCGTGGAGATCCGCGTGAAGCTCTCAAGTCTCTGGCCGACCACAGTAGTGATGACAGACTCGCACAGTTCGTCGGCAACTTCCGAAGCCACGTTCTTGCTGATCAACTGCGATGCAAAGACAAAGGTTAGTACTCTTCACAAAGCGAAATACTGCATTTCAACAGCCACCCACCATTTGGTGCATGGGCGTGATCACAGGCTCCAAGTCTTCTCGCTCGAGAATCTTGTTCCCAGACACGGTGCTGAGAAAGTTACCAATACGAGTTTTGGAAAAGCTCCAGCCGCCCTGGCTCGAGTCAGACTCCGCACCAGAGGAGGCTGCGGACTCATCGTCGGTGTCAGAAAACTCTTCCGAGTCGCTGTCTTCCATTTCCTGTACACATATTCAAACAAGAGCATCATTAGTACATTCTTTGAGCTCCTAAGATGCTTGGCATGAAAAACAAGCGTACTCCAATGTAGGCTTCACGCTTCTCGCGGAGCTGCGCCTCTTCCTCCTCGGCGGTGATCTAACCATGGCGCACACCACATTAGTATACAGTTAGTAAGGCCACTCGGTTTCCACCACTCGTTCGCAACAGCCAACCTTACCGTCTTGGAGCGATCCAACGCTTCCGCCTCCTTCTTGGACACCCTCGTGTCGTCCCATTTCGTCATCTTCTTGCCGCTCTTCTTGGGCTCCTTCGCAGCCTTATCCTTACCCTTACGACGCGGACCTGTGCGCATCTTCCGCCCCTTCGACGAGCGCAGTGCTGCCTCGTTCTCCAGCTCCTCGAGGTTCTTGTCTTTTCCGTCGGATGTGGGGCTGTCATTCCCATCATCACTAGACTGCTTAATCCCAGCAGAAAATCACACACAACACATACGTCAATGCAACGTAACCATCGCAGTTGCAACCAATTCCAGCTCGTACATCTGCAGTCGTCGTAGAGCGCGATGACGACGCCGTCTTGCCCGCTGTATTGGACGTCACGCCCTTGGCCTTCGCCTTCTTCGACGCATTGAACCCACGCGGACCCTTACGCGCCTGTTTCTCCGTGAACTTGAGCTCCGTGGCCTTGAGGATCTTGGTGAACTTGTCTTCGTACGTGACGGGCGTCTTGTTGGCGATCTGCTGGGGGAACATGGCGATGAAGTCCTTCTTGACGAACTCCAGCAGCTCCTCGATGTACAGCAGCTGCAGGATCTTCTGGTAGACCACCACGAACACCAGGTCTATCTTGTTCTCGAACACCCACTGCATGGCGTAGGCGTCGTCGATGAACTTCTTCTCGCCGGCGCGGTCCTCCATGAGCACGCGGTTAATGAGGTTGTCCACGGGGTCGCCGCCCAACTTGCACAGCGTGCGCGACCACAACACGGTTCCGGTCTTGGAGAAGATGACAAAGTGGTCGATCATGGCGGCGGTAGGTGGGTCGGAGAAGAGGGCGGGGCTCTCAGCGTTGGCTCCGGGTTCGAATTGTGGTGTGAGTCGCCTTATTCTGCCACGTCTTTGAAAAAACTGGTGATACCACATAACGTGCACACAGCACGATGTGGAACACATCATATTGCGTGATGGACGTGTTGGGCCCCGTAGATGACCACCTTGCGGCGTACTGCAGGGCGCTGCCCAAGGTGGAGCTGCACGCGCATATCCACGGGTCTATTCGGCCGTCGACTTTAGAAGAGGTTTTGCAAGATGAAGCAAGATTGAACGGCACGCAGCCGCTGCGACTCCCGAAGAACCGAAATCTGGATGAGTGCTTTGAGATGTTCGGGCTGATTCACCAAGTAGTCGTGAGTCGGCGCGTGCTCCGACGGATTGTCATTGAAGCGGTGGAAGACTTTGCAGAGGAGAATGTCAAGTATCTGGAGCTGCGGTCTACACCGCGAGACTTGCCGAGCGATGGCGCCACCCGTGCAGACTACGTGGATGAAGTGGTGTCGGCACTCGAGGAGTGCCATGCGCGACGAGATTTGGATATCGAGGTGCGACTGCTGCTGAGCATCAACCGGAACCAGCCCCAGCAGCTGGCGGAAGACACCGTCAACATGGCTCTCGAGCGCAAGAACAAGCACAACTCTCCTATCATTGTGGGCATCGACCTAAGCGGCAACTCGGAGCGCCCGAATTCCGAGTTCTACCGCTTCGAGCATGTGCTGGAGCGCGCACGGACGGGCGGACTCAAGCTCGCCGTGCACTTTGCCGAGCATTTTGACGACGACGAGTCCACTCGGATCCTGAACTTCCGACCGGACCGACTGGGCCACGCCTGTTGTCTATCAGAGCCGCTCTACGCCAAGATGTTGACGATGCGAATCCCGGTCGAGGTTTGTCTGACCTCCAACGTGCACACGCTGGCCAGATATCGCAGCGACGGAGACTGCAAGTGCTCATCCGATGCAAAGCACGAAGCATCGGGACTGTGTGTGTGCGGCTTCACTTCGCACCCGCACGGCAAGTTGCTCGCCAACGAGCGAGGCCAAGAGCAGTACGGCGTCTACCCCATGTGTCTGTGCACGGACGACTACGGCGTGCTCGACACGACGCTGTCCATCGAGTACACACGTGCCGCGCAGGCGTTCGGTCTGAGCAAACCGCGACTTCTAGATATTGCGCGGGCCCCTATAGAGGCCATCTTCGACCAGAGCCAAGTGCCGAGGTTGAAGGTGTCGTTCCAGAAACAGTGAGCATGTGGACATCCGGCGATAGAGTGCGTGCCGGCGTTGGACATTCGCCTGATTTGCGTCATCGGCGAGACTAAATTTGACACGGGGACAATAACATCTTCATGCTCGTCACAATTGCTTTAGCGCGGACAACAAACCACCCATCCACGGCACCGCCAATAATGCGAACTTATTTGTCAGTCGTCCTCTTTCTTGTAGCTGTTGTTGTATGTGCTGCCTCCGTTGAGTCATCAAACGGAACAGATGCCGCTGCTGCGCTTGTGTACGACATCCCCGAGTGCAGCCACGACCAGCTAAACATCGGCCAAGCCATTCTGACGACGGAGCCCAACACATTGCAGTGCGAGCACACATTCGGGATCAAGTCCAGCATGCTGTTGCAGTCCGCCGGCGTCGCGGACGAGTTGTGCGGAGAGCAGATCTGCCTTAATGCGCTGCGGTCGCTGTTCTCCACGTTACCCAATTGCCGTTACGCATTGTGGGGACTCAAATACTCAGCCGCCAAATTCCTCAACCATTGTGGCATCGCCACGAACGTCTCGACCATCGCCTAGAGCTCGAAGGCTACATGTAGACTTGCATCCATCGGTGTGCCTGTGATTCACAGGCTGTGTCACAAACCCCGACCGCTCTCGCTAATACAGTTGTGCACCTCGTTTTCGGCACCCATATAAACTCATAACCTTGAATGTTCTATATATCGCGATGAGTTTTTGACGTTAATTGAACTTATAATATACAATCACCTGTGATGTTTGATTCGGTCCACCCCTGCCGAAAACGAGGTGCACAACTGTAGACACGCCAGCTGTAAATCGAGGACTATTTTTTGTGAGTAAAAGCGTTCCCGGCTCTCCCATTCATTATTCCCGCACCTGAACAAGTCATGCGAACCTTCACGCCCATGCTGCTAGTGGCCACCGTCGCTGCCGTCGCTTCTGCGCAGACCAGCTCTGGGTCGACGGTGGCGTCCTCGCTGTCGTCCGCGTCAGGATCGTCGTCTATGTCGGCGGAGCTCGCGGCCATCACCGAATGCAACACGACGCAGCTGAACGAAGCCGAGTCGATTCTTACCTCGAGCCAGCGCGAGGCGCAGTGCGAAGAGGCGCTGGGGCTGTCGTCCGGCACGATGCTGCAAGTCACAACAGCTGATGCCACCCAGATGTGCGATACGGCGTCCTGCAAGGCGGCGCTGCAGGAGCTGTACAACGCGCTCCCCAACTGCCGCTACAACCTCTGGGGTCTGCAGTACTCGGCCATGAAGCTGCTCGAGTACTGCGGCATCACGCCCACCAACACGACCGAATCGAGCTCGAGCTCTAGCAGCGGCTCCGTTGGCTGGAGTGTGACCTCGGGCTCTGCCTCGTTCGCAACAGCGGGGGCAACGGACGCCCCCTCCACGGCCAGCAGCACAACCGCTGCCAGCTCTGCGTCGGCCACGTCGTCGGGATCAAGCGCTGCGACCACTACGACCACTGTTTCAGCTGCATTGGCGACGACTGCGGGTCTCGTCGCTGCTTTCTTGGCCTAAGCTTGGAAGCCTTCATTCAAGTCATAGGGACTGACGTCCTCGCTCTTTCGTTTCTCATCATGCAGCTCGTGTTTGCAAGGAGCGCAGTCCACTAAACATGAATACTTGAAGTAACTTTTATTGGGTTTGCCAATGTCTGGTAGTGTTATTTGAAGGCTTCGTGAAGGAAGGCAAAGTTCGTCGATGCAGGAAGGAAAGGTGCGGTGTCTTACCGCTGCATCACATCATTCAGTAGCTCCTCAGTAAACTCGAGCGCGTCCAGGACCGACGGTCGCTCTTCGGGGTTTGTGTGCAGCATGTCCCGGATGAAGTCACAGAACTCGGCCGTAAATTGTGTGCCGCGGTTGTGCACCATGCCACCTTGCTCTGGTGGAAATGACACTCGGCCGTTCAAGCATGCCAATTTCATGAAGCCCTGAACGCATTAACAAAAAACGGCATTAGAAGACATGCAACGCGGTCTGTCATGGTAAGGACGTTAACAAACCTCGCGTGGATGCTCAAACGGGCTTGATCCAAATGCCATTGTGTATCTGCATAATGAAATAAGTGAAGGCGTTAGCGATTTAAGCCTCCGCAACTCTGATGTCAAAGAAACAACGCAGGATACTTACAGCACGCAACCAAGCGACCACACGTCCGACTGACCATCCAGCGCGACGTCAACTATTGGCTCGAAAAGTTCCGGTGCTCGGTACGGAGCTGAGCTCTTGCGGTTTGCCTCATCTTGCAACTCGAGCGAATTCCGGCGCGAGTTCACTTCTATGCGAATCGGAGCGCAGCTGCCAAAGTCTGTCACTACCGGAATGTAGGCAAGGAAATCCTCCCCAGTGGATGACGAGGACAGCAAGATATTATGAGGCTTGATGTCCCTGTGGCAGAAGCCCGCTCGGTGCAGCGCGAGCACGCCCGAACAAATGCCATGGAAGAGATGCAGTGCTGTGCGTTGAGTGAATGGCCACAGAGGGGATGATGACTGGCACGCAGCGTTGATCGCATCCCACAAGCTTCCACGCTCGAAATACGGGACCAAGAAGTAAAACTAGAAGCAACGAAAAAGAGTAATTGCCTGTTTAGCGATAGCCACCAACTCAAAGGATTTGACGCCCGTACCTCCATTCCTTGTTGAACACGTGCCTCGGAAAACTCTACAAGAGGCACGATATTCAGGTGCTTGACGGACTGGGAAACAATAAGAGCGCTGTTAGCAAACGGCCATTAAAAATTGTAGCCAAAGAGGCCTTAAGGAAAGACGTACGCGGAAGACTTGGAGCTCCATCTGCACGTCATTCTCAACCTCTTGGGACTGGCAGAGGATCCGCTTAAGGGCGAACGTTTCATTGGTAGCCGATGAACGAACCAAGAGAACTTGAGCATAAGCACCCTCGGCAAGCAGCCGCACCACTTGCACGCTGACTCCACCGACCTGGATGGTTTCGCTCTGTTGTCAATGAAAAGTTACGAGTAAAGCAATCAGTTAGCGTACAAAACTCACGTGAGAATGTACTAGGGACACACACACCTTCGAAACATTGGCGCTAGCATTGGAAATAGTTGCACTGATAGACGAAAGCAAGGAGCCTCCCCACTTCTTGGCCTTCTTGGCCGTTTCTGACGCTCCCTTCTTCGCATCCTCAATGGAGATTTTCTTCGCAAAGTCGTACGCTTGCTCTGTCTGTTTCCGCAGGTAAGTCTGCGCGTCCTTGCCTGTCTCACTCCATTCCGACTGCTGGCGGGAACCTGATCCGTCATTAGAGTCATATCGATCATCACGATCAAACCTCGAGCCACGATTGTCATCACCTGCGTTTTGGTATCCACTGTCTTCATTCTGATAACCGCCGCGGTTCCAGTCGTTCTCTGCGCGCTGTTCCTTCCACATTTTATCACGCGAAGGTGAACGTACAACCGGTGCCGGAGGTTCTTCATCTGCATTATTCAAATGAAACAGTATTAATAATATCACTAAAAAGCATCCATCCTTCGCTCCATTACCTTGCGACTCGTACGTTGTCGACTCGAACTCCTCGTAGTCATCAGATCGATGACTGCGACGCTCCGTCGTGCTGCTCCCATAGATTTCGGTGCGTAGCTTCGTTACTGCTGGGATCTGCGCTGGGGTTTGGGGCGGCTCAGCGCCACGAGGCTCCTTGTAGTGCAGATACTCGACACTTGGCTCTTCATCCAGCGGCGTGATACGAGCCAGGATCTGCCGACCGCAGAAAGGCACAGCTGACTCTGGATTCGTCAGGTCCAGATACGCCCCGTCTTCACAGCGGAAGGCGAAGTGGAAGCTGCTGCCGAGAGGAAACGCCTTGTGCACGTCTGCGAGTGTCACGCGGCCTCCCGCGGGCGGCAGCGGTAGCACGAAGGCGTTCCAGTTGGTGTCGGGGCCGTACTGCGGCTTGCTCTCCTGCGCGGGCTCCAGATCCTCGCCCACCAGCGAATACAGCATGAACGTGGTCTTGTGTTGCGGCGCCGCCATCGTCGTCCCGCTCACCGGATGCACCACTTCCGTCGCGCGCATTCGCTTCGCCGAATTAGTTTCGGAACTCCTCAAACCCTATGCAAATACATGACCAGTCTATATAGAAGGTTTTATACTTTATAGAGAGGGTTGAAGTGATTGGAAAATGTATCTTGAAGAGAGGGTTGAAGTTGTTTATTCTACATGTAGTTTGTGTCCTCGGGCGATCGCACGGAGCAAACTTTACCACTTGAGTCATCGCGAACTGCAAGAGTTTTCGTCAGGTGGTACGAGGACGACAGAGACGCAGTAGAAGGCTTTTCGTCCAGCGCTGCGAGCACTCGAGACGTGAGCTCGGCATCTTCCAGCAACTGCGAAGCTGAAGAGCTTCTCGACATGTTTCCTGCTGCTTCGTCGAGCTGAGCTTCATCAGCTGTTGCTGCAGTGTAGAACCGGCTGCGCTCGCTCTCGATAGGGCGAACACAAGGCCTCGCGTTCGAGAGAGCCGTCTGGAGAGGAGCAGGAGGAGGTACTGACGCACCCGTGTTTCGGTGCGATGCTGGGGCTGATGCTACTGACGTTGTGGCTCCCCACGACACTGTATTTCCTGAGTCCTCACAGTTGCCCGTACGGATCTTGTCGTAGAAAGAAGCAGCTGCCGGTTCGCGCTGGTGCGCCTTCGTGACCAGTGTGGGGTGAAACGGGTGTGACTTCTTGAACTCGCGCTGCTGCTGTTTGCGGAGCTGCTCCTTACGCTCGAGGTAGTGGTCGTAGTACTGGTTGAGTGCATGGAAGACCTTGGAGCTTGATACGCGACCGTGCTTGGTAGCGATTTCACGGGAGTTCTTGTCGATCATCGGGTGGAATGTCAACTCTTTTTGCTCGGCAGATGCAAGAGCCGCTTCACGTTCGGGGTCCGAGAGGTGGAGCTGGTGACGATGCCGACCGCCTCTATCCTTGTGAAGATGTTCGGCTAGGAAGATAATCTGCGAGTAGGTAATACCTGGTACTTCGCGCACAAGGCGGTCTATATACCCCGAAAAGGCCTCACGTGAGATCGGTGCGTGGTTTGAATACTCGAACACGATCGCTACCACACGAGAAATCTCCACTGGTAATGCTGCGAGATCAACTCGGGCTGGTATCGCTGTTTCGGTGTTTTCCTCCTGCTGCGTTTCACGTAACTCTGTGCCTGTTCCTTGCTTCGAGAGCTCTAGCCGTGAAGCTGCACCTGATTCTAGGACTGTCGAAGCTGTCGATGCTGATTGACGAGTCAACGCGAGGAGGGCATCAAAAATTCTCGAACATGTGTCAGCTTTCCGCCGCTCAAGAGCTTGACGTGAAGCCTCGGACACGAAAGTCTGTTGTGACTTTTTCTTAATTTCGAGCTGGTCCTTCTCCCGTAGCCAGCGATGATACTCTTGTTGTTCACGGTGCGCACCATGCAAAAAGTCTCCGATAGGCAGTCCTTGCTTATTCCGTGAAAAGGCCGGAGCTCGACCAATCTCCGGCCTAAAGAGCTCTTTGCCAGTGTGAGGGTCACGATCCGGGGCATACTTGTCATGAAGAGCAACACGCTTGCGCTCCAGCTCATGGTACTTGTCTACTGCGAGGCGCTCGACAAAATCACTCTGGGACTTGTCGGAGGCTACCCACAGCGCATTCACGCCAATATCAGGCTTGAAAGGAAATTGCTTGAAGTATTCCTCTTCTCGATCTTCCCGTAGCGCTCGAGCTTGAAATGAGTTTTCATAGAGTTCAAGGTGCGGGTTTCGTTGTCGTCGAGTCTCGCCATGTACAGCCGCTGCCGCAGCAGCAGTCTCCAACTTCTCGCGCACGATCTCCTCCGATACGTTGTTGATTTTCGGTTTGAATGGACAAGTTTGCTGAAACTCCTCTTCGATGGCACTTTGGTGACGCTGGCGCCGCACAATTGCCACCCGAGACGTCTTATCCTTGTTGGCACTAACAGCTTTCATGATACTGGACGAAGCTGTAAGTAAAGTTGGCTGGAACAACCGCTCAGGTTTCAGCTGTCCACAAAGAACCTCAGGCTGTGACCCCAATAAGCCGACTGAGCTG
Source organism: Phytophthora podocarpi (assembly GCA_001314375.1). NCBI lineage: Eukaryota > Oomycota > Peronosporomycetes > Peronosporales > Peronosporaceae > Phytophthora > Phytophthora podocarpi. The sequence continues at coordinate 39,641 of LGSN01000045.1, forward strand.
TTGTTGCTGCTTGCAGTCCCTCGACGCCCAGAGTTTGATGAAGTTGGAGATTTACCAAGATGGGCCTTTGATTTTTGCCCAGCCAGAGCCATAATATTCTGGCATCGAGAATCAGTGTACTGGTTCACATATGCACATTTGGGACACATCCAGTCTTGTTGCTGCTCACGCTCAGCAACCCGGCGCTCGTGTCGCTGCACCTTCTTGGCGATATCCGATAATGCTTCGCCGTGGAGGCGTTCACCAATATGCGCATAGCCTCCGTTTGTGCGATTAGCTACTAGCTCGCGCGACTTGGCTGCCATCAACTCGACATGATGCATTCGCTCCTGGTCTCGAGTCTGTTCGATCTCCTTGGCTTTCTGCGCGCGCTGGATCCATTTGTCTTTTGATTCTGCCAGGGCGTACAGCCGCTCGTACGCAGGTGCATCCGCAAGATTGGCTTTCTTTTTCGAGCCGCTGCTGCGACTGGTATTGATCATGGTTGACGCCGGCGGGCGCTCGGTGCCACGCATATACTCCTTTGCCTGCGTACTGCGTGACGCAGCAGCATCTCCCGATGCAGATCGACGCGTCCAGCTTCCTTCGGGGTCAACTTTACCACTATGTTGAGAATAATGGCCATATCTCGCCATAAGATTATTGTAGTTGAACTCGCGGTGGTTTTCACGTTCGTACATATGCTGTGGTGCATTTGCGTGTTCAGGTTGAGCAGTCGATTGTACACTCGCGGGGTCAATTGAAAGACCGACTTCTGTGGCTGCCGGGGCAGCCGTCGAGGGATAGGATGAAGAGTTTACGAAGTCATCAAACTCCGAGTCGTGGGCCCATTCATCGGTAACAGCCTGCTCTGGTTGCATGGGTTCCTCCTGCTCTGTTTCTGCGAGAGCATTGAGCTGATCTTGGATCAACCCCCTCAGCTTTGGCACTGCGTCAGGCTGCAGTGAGTGCTTCCGTGCAAAAGCTGACGCCAAAGCATCTGGATTGTCTCCCTCGTGAATTTCGATGGCCTCAGTTCGGCCGTCACCTATGACGACCTCCATCACTAGCAAAAGATCACCTTGTTCTCCGTCACCCGTGACAATATCATAATCAAGTATCGGCTCCACCTCCTCTTCACCTAGGACACCAAAGACATCGTCAGAGACGTGCATTAATCTCTCGCAGTCGTTTCCACCGTTCGAAAACAGTTTTGCGGTAGCCGACTGGTTATCTCCAGTTACTTGCGTTGGTGAGTACACCGCAGCGGACTGCAATTCGCTTTGGAACTGCTCGCGACGGCCAAGCTCTTGCTGCACTCGAATGGACGCTGAGTCGACAGCGAATCGAATCTCGTCCTCGATCTGCTGCGGCGAACGTACAGACCTTTTAGTCAGCGAGGAAGCCGGGGACAGCACGATGCGTTCTCGTAGCCAATCAGGGAGGTCATCTTCACTGTCCCCTGCGTTCTTTTCAGCTGCCAGTGGCTTGTTGTGGCTGAGTTTTGGCGACAAGTGGCTTTCCGATCGCATATCTAAGCTGAAATTTGGCGTCGGTTCCGTCTCCTTCGACGACACCACTCCTTCGCGAGGTTTATCTTGACGAGGGATGCTATCTAACGATGAATGCTCACTCGCCTCGCTATGCAACTTCTCAAACCCAGCAGGAGGTGCTTGGCGCAGCAAATGTGAGCTTGAGCCTACCGAGGATGATCCCGCCGATGAGGCAGTAGGCGTAGGCGAGACTGACGAATACGACGAACCATCACTATCATCATCGCTGAAGTGGCGGGCGCTTCCCTTCATGTCCAACATCAACGACACGTCGTCAACTTGGCTATCAGTAGCTTGAGGAGCGACTTCAACTTCTGTAACAATTTTTGCTTGGTGCTGCATTTTTTCTTGATGTTCTGCTCGAAGCTCACTCCAATAACCTGGAGAGTCATTCTCTTCGGCCATTGATTGAAACGAAGCCGCCTTCCGTGGTGACCTGTCAGGGCTTGTATTTTCGCTTGATTGATATTTTTCCTACAAGTAACCACTGTTAGATTGAGCTTGTCACCAGAGTAAGAAGAAATTATTGCTTTTCACCTTTCCGATTGCTTCGATTTCTTGGTGTGAGAAGGAGGAGCGCCGCTGCATACTTGGAGTGGCGTTGTCGTACGGGCGCTGCCGCGACCAAGCCCTCCTCGCCTCTTCCATGACAACACTTTTGTTGGGTCAGCACCAACTTCTGAGTGACGTCGAACAGGATGAATCGATAGGGCTTCTTCAGCTGTCGCCACTGTTCTTTTTGGCATGACAGGTGTGAGAAATAGCCACGAAACGATTGCATGGGGAGCTAAGCGCGACTCATTCCCACCCCCATGTGCGATTGTGCACCGAGGCCCGTTACCTCATCTGCATAGTAACCATTACGAAAATATAGTCTTCTGAATTTCTTAATCACCTCGAGGCATCGCCCTTGCTACTTCACCACCTTCGCCCGTCTTATTGTACAGATAGCGCAGTTAGCTGGTTCTTCCAGATCAGAGCGCACTTATCAAGAAAGCTCTGCATGGCCTCTCGCTCCGCTCGTGCCTCCTCGCGCCGCACCGAGAAATCCATCACAGTGCCATCGTCCAGCTCCAGATCGCGAAACAACGGGAGCTCATCAGGGGAACGGGTCCTCTTCTTCTTTGATGGACGGGCCTTCGCTGATGTTGGAGCAGTCGGCTGTTGTACCTCTCGTTTCTGCCTCTTGGAGCTTCGCTGTGGCTCTTGTTTCCCTTCGGTGCTTTCGTTTGCTTTCGCCACAGTTACCGCACGCTTCGAGCTTCGCTGGTATCCATTACTTTCAACCACCTTCGCTGTTGCAATTGCGCTTTTGGAACTGGTCTTCTCCTCGCTATCCATATCAGCTTTTCTTTTCGACGCCGATCTCTCAGTCTGACGAGCAATAGTCGGCTTCGAGCCTGGAGACTTCTTCTCACTGGGGGCCTTCGTCTTCACGCTTGTCTTCTTCTTAGCAGAGGTCGGTGATGGAGTGACGCGCGGCTTGCTTTCTGCTGGAACAGGCACGGGCGTAAACGTGGCCTCCTCAATCGTGCCCAGCATGTCTTCAAAAAGGTGCATGTCGCCATCCCAGCTCTTCACACTCTTGTCCTTCGTGCGAGCTACAAAAGAAAAACAGACAATAAGCATTGCAAAATACAAAAAACAACATCAGCTAACGCTCTCCAGACGCTATAGTCGTAGTGAGGAAACGTACGAGCGTAGCGGCCATGTGCCGTAATGGACATGGCATCCGTCCAAAGGTCGTAGTTCTTGCTCCAGCCCACAAAGTGCACCTTGATCTTCTGAGTGGTCAGATTGCACTGGATGATGCGGGCTTCTCCCCACAGCATCTTCTTGTCCAGGGCATCGATGTAGTAGCCTATGCACTGCGCCGTCTCCTTCTTTTTCGGCTTGGGCTTTGGCTTCGAGTTTCTGTCGCGCCGTCTCTTTTCGCGCCGTCTCTTGGCTGCAGCAGGCTTCTGAATTGAAGTCAGGACTGCTGCTGCTTCCTCCTTCTCTGGCGCAGCTACTGAACCAGATTTCGACGGCGAAGCAACTGCAGAGGCCTGAGTAGACGGCGTCATGCTCGGCTTTGATTCAGTAGCGGGATTGGAGCCGCTACTCGTTATAGAAGAGCGAACAGAAGCTGAGAATCGACACGATACAACATAAGGAAAGTGTGAAGACAGTGAATTTTACCTGGGAGTAGCAGGGGTCGAGGAAGTTGAAGGCGGGAGGCTCGCGGCCATGACGGGCTTGGACCTCTTCACTTTCAGGCTGGCGCGAAAATGGTTTGGGTCAATTTTAGAGACCTATCGAAAAGAATTTCGAAGCTTGGTGAAATGCAATATGAAAGGCTTATTCAGGTTGAAGTTGGCTTGGAGGCTTTTATGATGCTCGGTTTGCTCTATGATGCTTCAGTGCTGTCTTGCTCTAGTGACACAGAGACAGCGACATTCGCCTCCTCAACTGCAGAAATCTGGACGCGCGCGGTGTCGATGTCGCTTTCGCCATCCACTGGTGGAGACGACTGAGGCAACAGTGCAAAGCGGTACTGGACTCGGACGTTGTCGACGATCTGGTAGTTCACGTAGTCCGGGGACGTCCAGCGACGAGTCTGGTACTTGCTGCGGACGTCCACTTGCAACACCTCTTTGATGGCAGCCACAAAGGTCTCAGGAGTGCCGCGATAGTGCATGGACTTTTCGGAGAGCTTGTGGATTGTTGAAATCAAAGTGTCTGACTCCCACTCAATTCTGGAGAGCATGAAGCAGGTGCCGTTAGATAAAAATCTAACGCAGAGGTAAAAGAATAACTGCTTCATGTCCTTTGCACGCACTCGATGGGTGGTTGCGGAGTGGACACCCAGTTTGCTGCAAGTGCGTCGGGAAGGCTGTCATACGCTGGAAGTTGGTGTCAGAAGTTGTGCGAGAAAAATGATACACCAACGCTAAATAAATACAATCGGTACTTACCAGAAATGTACGGTTTGATGTCTAGCACTGGGGTCTCATCGATTAAGTCGACTCCAGAGAGAGATACCGTGCACTTGCGCATATCGACGTGCTCAATCTTCGCCAGCGTGATTCCGATTGGGTTAGGTCGGTGCGGTGACCGGGTACAAAAGATGCCTACTCGTTCCTTCAGCATAGGAGGAGAAATCTTGGCCTGTTGCAAGTTGAGCATAATAACAATATGTCAGGTCAGGTCGTAACTCATTCGGCATGGCAGTTGCCAGAGTCGCGGGCACGCACCCGGAATGTGTGACGATGGCTATCCGACCGGAGACCTTCGTGTGCTCGAGTGTTTTTACCGTTCGTGTTTTGGTGGAACACGAAGACGATCCAAACATGACTAAAATCCTCTAACCCAACCAAAGTATCGGGCGAAATACTCCGCTGAAAGGTAATCTTCGCCCGCGTCGACGGCGCAAGCGAGCCTTGACGAGGCGTGCCTACAATTAACAGAGCACGTCAGTTACTGTTTTAATGAAGTCAACTCACAACATGATGAATATCGTGTACAATACCTAAGCACATCTTGAAGCAAGAGTGAACTGTTCCCACAGGCTGTACGAAGCAGCCCTTGCTGGTATCCAGCTTCTCCTCCATCACACGTCGCAGGTCCTGGTACAAATCAGTCAGTACCTCTAGTCGATGCAGCCAAAGTCCACGTCAGTTAACAACCTTCTCTGCAGCAACGCGACCTCGCCGCTCATCGACTCGAGCTTTCTCCTTTTTGGCGGCATCGCGCTCCAGTTCCTACATGCATAGCGGTGAAAAAAAGGCGATACGTTGGTATGACACAGCATTAACTCAGCAATACAACACTTCGCTACCTGAATTTGCTGGACTTGGTCGGCAATTTCCGACTGAGGCTGCAACTGTCGCCACCAAAACCACAGAAGCGCCGTGGTCTGCAGCGCCAGCGCCACGGTCTCCAGCCTCACGCCGGAGGGCATCGTCATTGTTGCTCAAACTGCCAGCAAAAATTCATGGCGAGCATCTTGCAACGCAAGATCATTGGTCATTATCAAGTATTTTATAATGATTGGACCGATTTTTATCAAAACCGTGCTGTGATTGGATAAATAAATAACCAATCTTTGTGCGACGGTTTGACTCTGTCAGTATTGAAGTGGTGTTGAAGAGACCAAAGAGGCCAAGCATGAAGAAAAACTCGGGAGATCGCGCGATGTCTGCTGCCTTGCAGCACCGCAAGGTACACCCGACTCCTTTTTGATGTCTTTCATCCCACTAGAGTTACTAAGCGCAAGTGTGGCGCAGATGTCAGGCTCTTTCGAGAAGTCCCAGGCGGAAAAACTGCACTCGAACGTGGTAAACCACCACAATCCGATGACGCGCCGTTTGCGTGAGCACCAAGCTGCTAACGTCACCACCACACTGAACGACAACCAGAGCATGGGGCTCTTGCCGTCGCTAGGCATTGGCGTCGCAGTCGCTGGATCCATGTTCGTCGTGAGCTACGCTGCGGTGCTGTCGGCCATGTCCGAGGCCGCCTGAAGGATGATGTCACGTTCGACAGACAGCTAACTAGTAGAAAGAGAAGCACAGTACGAGAAAGACTGGCTGTCCGTGATTCAGTTTACGTTAATACCGACACGAAGCTGTGGTGTTCTGTCCCAGTGTTTGCGAGAATGTCAGCAATGAACACTTTCAGTCACGTTTCTTGTGCTTGAACATCTTCTTGAAGGCGAAGTGCTCGCGAACGAGATTCAACGACGCTAACTGCACGTAGGTACAACATACACCAGTGGTTGCAGCCAGCATGAGCAGCCACTCGAGAGATTTCCGTTCCAGACTGTGAATAGTGTGCAGGAGCAGCATGAGGCACAGGGCCACAGGGACAATACGCGACATCCAAGATGCACAACGAGCGAAGAAGAGCGTCGCGATAGCACCTAGTGCATATCCGACAAGCGTCGGGTACACGCCTCCAGCTTTGTACGACATTTCCAAAATCTCACGCAGCGAGACCTGCAAGCATATACAGTGGTGGGACTCAGCGTTTCGTCATGGCACCTTTCAGGATACGCAGAAACTAACCTCTTCCACGATGTACTTGCCCCCTAGCTGCACCGCTCGTGCCAGTTCATTCATAGTGAGCGACATTGATGCCTTCTTGGCGTGGTTATTACTGCAGAAGAAAGTGGAACAGCAGTGGTCGCAGTCGTTTCGGTTTCTGCTCCTGTTTTGGCAACGCAAAATGGAGATTTCACAACTGTCAACATGGTGCAGTGTGGACCAAAGCATTGCTTTGGTTTTGAAAGCAACATAAAAGAAAACCAGTAAACCTCTTTGATAAGTACTTCTGCACTATGCAACTACAGCAACTCGATGCCTGCCGAAGCAATAACAAAGAAAATTGCGACGAGAGAAGAAATCATCGACAACGGTGAAGAAGCACTGGTTGTCGGCGTGGGGGTTGTGCTGTTGGAAAAATCGGTCTCTCCAGAGGTAGGGGTGTTTTCCATCGTCAAGTCTTCGGTTGGAGTAGGTGTCGGAGCAGTCGTCACGTCAGCCTCAACATCGGATGACGCAGACTCCGTGCTATTAGCGCTGGACACGTCACCGATTTCAGAACTACCGATGGAGCTGCTGACTGAGTTCGTTGTATTCAGGTCTCGATCTTCGCTCATCGCCGAAAGGCTGCTGCTGCTTGGCTCAGTGCTGTTGCCCAAAGTCGCAGCGCTTTCGCTCCCACTTGAGCTTGAACGTAAACTTGCCCTCGAGCTTGCGCTGCCACTTGCACTGATACCTGCTCCACCCGTGCAGTCGGCGTTCTTTGAAGCGTACACCGTTGCGTAGTTGGTGCTGTCGTAGTAGCAGTCTGGAGAGTTTGCAGCCATATAGTTTAGCCAAGTCTCACACTCCGACAGTGGGCACAAGCGACTCGTGTCGAGGGTCGTGATATCACCATTGGCTGCTCGGTAGCACGACTTGGCGGGCTCCGTGTTCTGTTCGTGCAACTTGTTGGCGAGTTGTTTCTCGTCCTGCGTGCAGAATCGAGTGTTGGCAGCAGCAACGCTAGTGACAACGAGCGACACGGCGACGGCGGTGGTCCAGATCGATCGCATGACTGGGCGCTGAGGAGACTTGAGTGGATTGAGTCGAAATGGAGAATGAGTCCTAGATACGTTGAAGAGCTTTTCATAGAGTGCGCTGTCGACTAACAGTCACATGAAATCTCTCGCGTGTGCTCACGCTACACACTTTAATCTCTTGAAAACTTACCAGAATCGCTTCAACTTCGCCAAGCCCTTTATCTGGCCATCGCGAATAAGTCACTTTAACCTCGAGCTAAAACGAGACCAACGCGTGTGCAACTTCGCTTACGCGGTATCTCAGTGATCCGTACCACAAACGGAAGCTGAATCCTTCCTACACTTTTGATTCAGACTCTTTTGTAAGCTTTACATCGATTATTGTAGTGATACTGTTCTTGACCAAGAAGGCATTCAACAGAATTGAAGCAACACCAAATTGCCAATCAAACACACTTCGAGGTTGTTTCCACCTCGGTTCAACGCCACGTGAAAGTTCCGCCAGTGAACAGCTTTTACTTGATAAATGTATGGTCCCGATTATCCACCAAAAGTTCTTGTTTGTTTTTGCAAACATGGGTTTGTTCCGCACAACGAGTTGACTATCGTATTCTATTGCCCACCACCTCCACACAATGGACAAGCAGAGTGCCATCGCGCTGGGCGTGACCGCCGGACTGGGCGTCGGGTACCTGCTGGGCAAGGCGCAGCCCGCTGCCCTTCACGTGGCTAGCGCTAAGACGGAGGAGCAACCAACTGCCAAGGACCTGGACGAGGTGGAGCGCCTCATCCGCCCCAACATCCTGGCGCTCACGCCGTACCGCTGTGCCCGCGACGACTACGACCAAGGTAATAGGTAATACTAAGCTATGGTGATATATGGTATTGACTCACTGATACCCCTCTTCACTTGCCGTGTAGGAATCCTGCTGGATGCCAACGAGAACAGTCTGGGTCCGCCGCTGCAAGGCCACGAAAAGCTGCAAGCCATGGAACTGGAGCGCTACCCGTGTCCGTACCAGCCTGACCTGAAGAAGGCCATCACTGAATTCAGGTCAGTCGACTAGTACTATGGAGTATCGAGATGGACGTGGTGCTTACTCTGTCTGTGATGTACTTGTAGAAATCAAAACTCCACGGAGAAGGTCAGCCAGGCGAACACGTTCCTGGGTGTCGGAAGTGATGAGGCGATCGATTTGATCATCCGCGTGGCGTGCACGCCTCGCGTGGACAATATCCTGATCACACCGCCGACGTACGGCATGTACAGTGTGTGCGCCAACATCCACGACGTGGCCATTGTTTCTGTGCCTCTCCAAATTGAGGCACCGGCAGAGAACCTTAAGGGACTGAAGCCGGACCTCCCACTGCCGTCCTTCCACATTGACCCGCAAGAGGTGCGCCTCGGAAGATGACACTAACCGATTAGTTGCCAGAAAGGTTCTCACCAATTTCCTCTGTTTATCTTCTGCAGATTCTGAACGCCGCCACTGCATCTACGAAGGTGATCTTCCTGTGCAGCCCCGGCAACCCTACGGCAAATGTGTTGCGGTTAAAGGATGTGGAGACGATTCTGAACTCGAAGGTTGGTAGCGGCTCTGTTTATTGGTTAGGGTACAATACTGTGGACCTAACTCTTTGTCTGTTCTACAGAAGTACAAGGGGTTTGTGGTGGTCGATGAGGCCTACATTGACTTTGCTGACACCCCCAGTCTGTGCACGCTCGTGAACAAGCACAAGCGGCTAATTGTGCTTCAGACGCTCTCGAAGGGCTTCGGGCTTGCTGGCATTCGCCTGGGCATTGCTTTCGGTGACCCGAAGCTAATTCAAGTGCTCAACAATGTGAAGGCTCCTTACAACATCAGCAAGCTGACGTCCGATGTCGCACGCAAGGCTTTCTCGAACCTGGAGGAGCTACACAAGAACGTGAATCTCATCAAGGAGGTACGTGATAGTCTCCAGCTTGCTAAGTCTTCGTTGACATGTAGAATGAAATCGCTAATGTGTTTACCTTTGGCCACCATAGGAAAAGCACCGGGTGATCAAGGAGCTGCAGAAGTTGTCTTTTGTGCGCCGCATTTACGCCTCAGACTCCAACTTCGTGCTATTCGAGGTAGGCGTCAATCAAACCTGTGTAGGTGGTCTGAGTTGTGCTCTAATCTTTCTCGGTCTGTGTTTCTTGCAATTAGATTCCGCACGCGCTGACGGTCTACCGACAAATGGCTAGCCGTGGAGTGGTCATTCGCTACCGTGGCAACCAGCACTTGCTTACTGACTGCGTTCGTGCTACGATCGGATCTCGCGAGGAAAACGATCGTATGCTCGAGTTGCTTGTGGAAGTGTCGGGCGAGCAGTAAGAGGAAAGTGTGATTGAACGTTTACTGTCCTCAGCGATTCAATGCGAGCTCGTGTGACTACGAATCTAATGCACTGAGTACGTGCCACATATTTCGTGCCGCATACAGTACTACTTGATCTCAATTATTTGTTTATTCTTTCTTAGTTTCAAGCTCCTGCGGTACAATTGGTTGCTCGTCATGAAGTCTTGGCAATATCTGGAGCCTTAATACTGAGCTCGAGCAAACCGCAAGCTACTGTAGTGACTGTACAGCTCGATAAGTACAAATCATATACTACTTGTGCTTAGTACTTCAAAGGAAAAGTTTGTCCCAAGCACGGCAATCACGACCACTTATCCGCGAAGCAAACTCTTTCTCAACGGATCACCTCCGTCGGATGCGCTATCAGCGCCCATATCCCTGCCAAAGAAGAGTCTGCCACCTCGAATTGGTGTCGAAGTTGCGGAGAGGCGACTAGGTCTTCGGCGAGGAGGGAGTCGGCGGTTAAAGTACAGCACCGACAGAGCTGGAACAATTTCCAGGAGAGCGTAGTACACCACCACTACAAACCAAGTGCTGTGGTCATGTAGCTGCCTCTCCTCCGTAGACAAGAAGATCTGTAGCGCGCAACGAGTCATGAAGCAGGATGTGCCGACCGATGTCATGATCACCAGCTCCTTCAGTTTTCTTGATCGGATTCCAAGTTCCACTGGCACAGATCTACCCCATTAAGCAAGATAGCCCATTAGTTCTAATCAGCAAGTCATTCGAAGCAAGGATCTGCTGTACCCACCGTAATTCAATGTAGGCCTTCCTCCCGAAGTAGATGAACCCAGTGGCGATAATCAGGAAGAGCTCCATGTTCAAAATTGCTTGCGTTCTCGTAAAGAATGCACCTACAACGCAGATATAAACGCTAGAAAATGACAGATTTACAATACATGTACAAAAGGATCAGGACGTACGTTCGTTACGCCACACGGATGCGTAGAACACCCAAAACAATCCTTGAATGAGCAGCACGACCTGTAAGTGATGGACAAACACGAAGTCATCAGTGTAACTACATCCACACATCACGAACGACCGCTCCAAATAGGTATCTACACAAATCTGTAGACGTACCACAATGAACCATCGGATTGCAGGTTTGACGACATCTGTCAACGTCGGCAGCTTGTCCACTGCGTTGTAGTAAACTTCTGCCCAGAACTGCACCAGCAGCGCATAGATCGCGAAGAAAGCCAGAATAGGCACTTGGTCCAAGATGTAGAATAGATCTCGCTCGGCTGTAGAGCACTTGGACTCGTTGACTTCTCCAGACAACACGTCGCACCAATCCAAACCCACCAACGCCAGGAAAACGGAGCGGTCTGCAGCAGAAACACACAAATACATTAGAACATCACCATCATCATACAGGCATAAGGTTCAGGAACATAATAGGATCTTACCGAACGTGGCGAGAAACATGAGCAGGTGAATCATCTTCTGAACGGTCCAGGGGCGATAGCGACAGCAGTTGCGCACAAGTTGGACGCCTGCTGCGCCTCCCACTAGCGCATACACAATACCATCGACAAGGAATGCCGCTCCGACACCCAGCTCTTCGTCTCTTGAGCTGCTTCCATTGCCACTGCCGCCCACGAGCAGCGAGACCCACTCCATCGCCATCGCTATTGAAGAAACTCAAAATGGTCACTGTTATCTCGATGTAAAATTACCTCACGTTAATGACTAGTTATCGTTTGAAAAAAAATGGTGGTATCCGACGGACCAAGTGCGGAGCTGCGCGTTGAGGACGTGCGGCAGCTCTGGAGCCTCGCGTGTCTGTTGGCACAGAAGCAGCTGACAACGCAGACAGCGCAGTGTCTGGAGGTGAGATCGTGACGTCTCACGCTCTTGTGATGCTCCACGACGAGAGAGAAAGTATTAACTTCCAACCTTTTCTTTTCTTTACGTTGCAGCCTCTTTGTGCAGTTGATTGCAGCGCTCGCAGTACCGAAGAGCAAGAGATTTTAGTACAGGCGAACGTCCTACTCGCTGAGCTTTGCAGCGTGACATGCAGCAACAGCAGGAAGACGGACGATCGAGATTTGTGGACACGTCGAGTCGTCCAGACGGAGAAGTGCATCTACTCTGCTGACGCCGCGGTAGCTCGAGGAGTTCTCTGCAGTGTAAGTAGTGGAAATAGTGGAAATAGTGGTTTATATTGTAGCGTATGCAGTGAATTGCGCTGGATGTGGACTGATTGTTGTGGTGAGGCGTAGCATGAGAACAAGCTGCGGCTGTTGAAGGCCAAGTTTCTGCTGCAGCAGCAGTTGAAGGCCGAGCGCTCTGCAAAGAATCGGAGAATGCTGGAAATTCTGTGTGAGGGACTGAAGAGCTGCGCAGAAGTTGAGGATGCCGTTGCCGACAAGTTCCGGAAGTACTTCGGCGTCAAGTTGAAGGCTTGTTTGGTGAAGATGCACGCCGCTACTGTCATGGCAAAGTATGCCAAAGACAGTGACGGCGTCAACATCTTCGCGGACAACCTAAAGTATTTGCGAACCACGCTGCCAAATTATGTCCACAAGAGTTTTCTGGTAAGATATATTTCAGGGTATTGGCAATCGTCGAAATATCGCTCTGTTAACTTGGTGTGATGCGTTGCTTTGACAGTTGTGGTTGGTGGAAGTGACCTGCCACACCGCAATCTCATCGTTTCAGCCTGGTAGCACCGTGGAAATGCGCCAACTGGTTGATTTCGGCCAGGAATTCTTTGACAAAGTGTCGCTAGAGCAACCGGTCTCGACAGACTTCCGCATGCACCATTTAATTATCACTGGGTTCTACTACTTAAGGTAAGGTATTCTTGCTAGATACTTTTGTGCAAGTTGCGAAGAAGACTTTACAAAGCGTACTTTGCTGCTGAACAGGACAGGAAAACAAACCAAAGTGGCGCCGTTACTGGAACAAATCAAAGAATTAGTTCATGGTACTGGAAGCGACGGTGGCCAGAAGCCTGCAGACGCTATGAAGGAATCATATCTGAACACAATTCTGGACTCGATGCGGGCGAGCGTTGTTGCATGCACTGACCCCAAGGAGGCGTGTGACATCGCCATGAGTACCATTCTCGCAGCCCAGGCCAACTTGCAGACATACGCCCAGTATCCGGCAGTGCGACTTATGCTCATAGCAACGTTGTTCGATATGCTACACGTCTATTGCCGGTTGCTGGGCTTGCAGTGTCGATACGCGGACATGGGTGCTAGCGTTGTGCAGACGACTACATTATTCGCGACGTATAAGATTGATCTGGAGCGCACCATATTTTATCGTTTCTTCCTCGCGCGCTGTCATACGCTAATTGCAAAGGTACGATGGCAATCTTTGAGTGCTCTATTGAACATGCGAGTACCTACTACTAATTGTAATGTGCTTTCAATTTTAATCATGCAGTATGCCACAGCGATCGGGAACGTTAAAGATGCTTGCGCCCATTTAAACTTCGTGATAGACAAGGTGCTTCCTGCCCCCACCGTCGGCGAGGCATCGTATCCTGATGCATATTTAGCCGTGTGGGTCGACGTGCTTGAAGTTGCGACGTATTGTTGCGGTGTGGCTACTACGGAATCGTTTTCAACAAGCAGCAGTACTTCTATGGGTGTGCAGATAAAGCAGATCTACCCGAGCCGAGTTTTACTAAATTGGGTCGCTCGCGTCCTGACGTTAGACGGCTTGCAACACCACATCAACCAGTGCTGCAGTGTAGAGTTACGCGCAAAGGTACATTTGAGTTATCATTTCTCCTGTGTTACTCATGTTAATCGTGTTATGCGCTCCGTCATGTTTACAATAGTACGACCTCGCACTGGCCAAATGGATGTGGGCTACGGAAAGCCTGTCAAATGGTGCTATAGATGAAGGGAGCAGTGTCGCTCACACTCCACGCTTTACCCAGCATGCCGCGCTGGAGGAACTGCGTCCGAAGGCGTTCACTCTCCTTCACGATGCTCTTCAGCGCATGAATACGAGCGTGACGTGCTGCGAGGCCATGTCTGAGATCATGGCGCTGTTTGGACCACAGCTGGCGGCCTTCGGCGAGGTGGGGCAAGGCGAGGTTATGCTGGTGAGTGCCATCCGCATCACTCTCCACAGCAAAAACGTGCTGCTGCAGACGCGGCTCCTGGCGAATGTGTTCGAGCTCTACACCAGCAAGAAGCTGGCGGAGGCGCAAGCGACTGCAGCGACCAAATACGAACAGAAGCTGGCGGTGCTACAGCGCCGGATAACAGCAGCGCAGGCCGAAGGCGCCACGACTGCAGCGCTGCTGCGATGGACCGCCAGCAGCAAGATGAGTGGCCACGATGATGGCAAAACGAAGGCGTCGACACCCTCTCGTGGATAACGTGTCACAACAAACGGAAAGAAGATCGACGTGTGGGAGTATCCTGCATTTGAAGCTGTGCTATTTCTTCTTCATCCCGTTCGGATCCTTTCTCCAGTCGTCGCAGCGTCCACCACGCCCCCACTCCAGCATTTCTCACAAACGTGCCACTGCGCCTGCCGTGTGTTTAACTGCTTGCGCCATCGGCACGCCCTGCGCCTTCATAGCGCTCGCGCACGACGATCCTGCCGCCTCCGCCTGCGAACGCACATGAGTTAGTAAACTTCTCCTTGCTGACACGCACACCCATCATCTAACTAAACCCACCATGAAGCGCAGTTCGTTTTGGAAGGACACGGTGAAGTTGCCCACGAGCATATCCGCCACGCGCTGCAACGCTCGCAGCATTTCTTCCTTCATCGCGGCTGTTGTCAACTCAACATGGATGCCAAAATGAAGAATGGTACAGTGTACCGTTGTTTTCAGCTGTTGTCTCTGCCGTGGTAACTGCCATCCGACCAGACTGGAGTCCTGTCACTGGACGCACCCTTCGCAGCTTGAAGAACCTGCTCGCCGAGCAGTGCTGCCTTAGCGCCGGCATAACTCCATTCATTCTCCATCGCGAGGCGGACACACGAGGCTTTCTCCAGTCTATCGCCCGTGTTGTTTCTCTCCTCCATGCGCCACCAGTACGGCCTTCCCTTCCACTCTCGTTCTCTCTTGCTATTTGTCTACCGCAACCTTATTTATTGTGTAACCCACCCATCTCACTGTTCCGGTGCCTGTCGTGCCTGATGGATAGGAAGCGACTGTGTGTGGAGGTGGTGGGTGCCAGGAACCTCGAGAGTCCCCAGTCTGTGGACGCCTACTGCGTCGTGGGGCTCTGCGACGTCAAGCCCAAGAAGCGCCGCGGCGGTTTGCGCCCCGCTGCGTCACCCAGTTTCCGGTCCCCGACCGTGACGGCGTCTAGCAGCCCCACATGGGCTCATGTGGCGGAGTTCGTGGTGCCCGCTCGGCCTGCGAGCGTGAGGCTGAGAGTGCAGCTCTTCAGCGAGAAGAATTTCTTCTTCGACATGTTCCCGCCCAGCAACAGCAGCAGTTTGTCCGACGAGGAGGAAGGGGCGAAAGTGAGCGACCAAGCAGCATTTAACGTTACAGGGAAGGAGCAGAGGAAGGTGGTGGCAGCCAAGCCGCAGATCTTCGTGAATGGGTGGAAAGGGATCCATGACAGTGACAGTGACGATGTCGTCACGCTCTCCGAGGAGGAGGACGAGGAGGAGGACGAGTTTATTGAGGAAGACGATGCCTGGCCAGTTATTGAGGAGGACGCGACCATTACAGCGGGAAATTGCGACGATGAGATGCTGGGCGTTGTCGAGATCAACTCGAGCTTACTGTGTAAGCCGTCAAGAGTCGTGACAGACTCGTGGTACAGTCTAGGTGGCACGAGAACGGGGGAAGTTCGGATTCGCACTATTTGGTATGAACGAGCGAAGAGAGCTCTAACGGCGCAGGACCGTGACATGATGTTTGAGGAACATTTGCGTCATTCTGTAGCGAAACCCATGAGCGACTTTTACGGGTTCACCATACCGGAATCTGCCAGGGAGAATTGGGTGCACTTGCGCTCGTACCAGGACTGCCGAGAGGAGAGACGCGTTGAGGACTGGACGAGGCTGTATGGCACCCAGTTCCCTGAGCGTCTACGACGCTGCTCATTTAAGGAGAAGGACACAGAGGAGAAAGCTCTCCTTTCGCAGCTAGCTCGGTCTGGAATTCCGCGTCATTTGCGAGAACGTGCGTATATGAATCTTTCCGGGGCGAGCGAGAAGAAAGCGAATGCAGGTCTGAACTATTACGCGGATCTCGTGAAGAAAGCAGAGATGATCGAGACAGAGACATTCCGCCAAATTGAGCTCGATATTGATCGCACGTTTGGACACTCCGGAACGACAATATGCTCGGAGTCGGGGCGTGATCAGCTACGCCGCATTCTTCGAGCCTATTCTCTCCGCAACCCGTCCGTTGGCTATTGCCAAGGATTGAATTTTATTGTGGCGTTTTTGATGCTGATGGCGGATGAAGAAGTTGTCTTCTGGCTCTTGAGCGTCTTCTGCGAAGATCTGTACCCGGGCTATTATTCCCCAGCAATGGACGATATCCAGAGGGACATGTTGGTGCTAAAGCAGTTGATTGCTGAAGAGCTTCCTCAGCTCGATGAATTCACATCGGAAGTGGGGCTTCCGTTAGAGCTTCTGGGCTCTCAGTGGTTGTTGTGTTTGTTCACCACGACCTTCCCTAGTGAGACGGTGTTCCGCATTTTTGACTGCATCTTCACAGAAGGCTCATCTTTCGTTTTCCCTGTCATTATGACGCATTTGCGGCGATTGGAGCCGACATTACTGGGCCTTGACGAGTTCCATGGCGTGCTGTCCTCGATTAAGGACGCGGAAAATGCATGCATTGATGGTGATTCGTTCATGACAGCAGTTTGCAAGGAAGCTGAGAGTATTACAGCCACTCGGATTCAAAAACTGCGCGACGAGCAATGTGGGTCTGTGCGCAGCGAGATGGAGCGAGCTGAACGTGCGC
Source organism: Phytophthora podocarpi (assembly GCA_001314375.1). Taxonomy (NCBI): domain Eukaryota; phylum Oomycota; class Peronosporomycetes; order Peronosporales; family Peronosporaceae; genus Phytophthora; species Phytophthora podocarpi. The sequence goes on from LGSN01000045.1 coordinate 56,522, forward strand.
GTGCGTTCAACCAACAGCTTGCTGTCGTGTACCAGATTCCTGCATTGTCAAACTACGCAGCAGGTCTCCTTCGCTTTTTCCACGAGGGGGCGGAAGGATCCTCGCGCTCAGATGTGGCCTTTGTGTTGACAATGCTCTGCCATGGCCTCGTGTGGCTTGCGGAACACTCGAAGCGCTGGAATCGCTAAGAAGCGAGGGGGAGAAGACGCCCGAAATCGTTTTTATCGAGGTGGATCACGATGTCGCCTCAATTGTATAAGCCGTGCCGATATCTATTTAATTTTCAGCAGTAACTGTAGTAAGCGGGGCTGCCTTGGTGCAGTGCAGCAGCCCCAGATTGTTGTATAAGGCAAGGTATTGCTCTTAATCATGCCTCCAAGAAGGAAGGGTATTTACAAGTGAAGATGCCAACCATTGCTTCGTGTTTAAACATAATTCACAGGATTGTACATGCACGCAGGACAGCAACTTGTTGACGGCAGTCAGCATCAGATAACGCAGCGAAGATGAGTACGAGGCAATTGTAATGCTCATGATCAAGTTAAGTTCACTTTAGCGCGTGGTTGTCTGTTCACCTTCCTAATAGTACTATGGACCCGCGCTGGGCGTTTCCTTTATTTCTTGCCCTTCTTAGCGGTGGTAGCCTTCTTGCCTCCCTTGGCAGTTGCAGACGCCTTACGCTTCTTCGCGCTACCTCCAGTGCTCGGCAGCACCGTGAAGAAGCTGTCGAGTCGCTTCTGTGACTGCGTGCTCTTGGACTTTTTCAGTCGCGTGATGGCTGAGAGCACACGGTCCTCCTGGAAGCCGTGCTTCTTGACCAGGAAGTCCAGCAGCTCGGTCTCCTGCGGGTCACGCCACTTAATCTCCGCCTCCTTGGCATCCACGACCTCGGGCTGGATGAACATCTCACGCGCGTTCTTGTAGATGGGGTTTTCTCCCAGCCACTCGTCGGGAATGACCACACCCTTGCTCTTGTTCTTCTGCAGCGCCTCAATGAAGTTCTCGATGCTCTTGTGTTCCTTGATACCTGCATAAGCTTTCTTCGGACCCACACCACGAATCGAGTCGCAGTAGTCGCAGCCACACAAGATACACAAGTCCACGAATTGCTCGTGGGTCAGTTCCAGCTCCTGCAGTGCGCGTTCCAGCCGGATCTCGAGGATCGGGATCTTCTTGGCCAGAGACACTGTCAGTCGACGGTACAGCACGGGCACACCGAACGTCAGAGCGTCCATATCCTCCGTGCCCGCAGCGTAGACTCGTCCGCCCTTGGCGAGCGCGGCACAAGAAGCTTCAGCCTCACACGGGGCCGTGATGTGCGGCACTCCCATGAGTTTCAGCAGCTGCTTGCAGTCTTCGTTGTGCTGGGGTGTGGCACGCACCAGTCGCTTATTGAAGCGGTCGATGTCCTCAGTGTTCCCCTTCTCCGTGGCCTCTTCGAGCGCCTTCTGAGCTTCTTGGCGCCGGTCGCTGCGCTTGGCCAACTCGCCGCTCTTCATGACGGGCGGCTTGCCGTCGAACACGTACAGGGGCTTGAGTCCGTTCTCCATCATGCGGATGGTGCGACTGAACATGCCCTGCAGGTGAGACGTCACTTCTCCGTCTGCGTTGGTCAGCGCTTGGGAGGGGCCGCCGCCGTCGGCCGAACGGATGGCGATCAGGAACTGGTACAGAGCCATACTGGCGTCGATGGCCACGGCGTGTCCAGCCAGTGCCGACATCTTCTCCACCTCCTTGATGCAGGACGGAGCCTCCTCCTGCAGCAGCTTCATCAGACCTTTAATTCCCATGCTGGCGAAGAGCTGTTGATGCTTGGCCTAAAATGGATTGAGCGGATTGGGCGATACAAAATAAATTCCCGCTAAAACTTTGAAACACAACAGTTATGGGTTTCATAAGTTATGTCATAACGGTTATACTTAGAAATTTTCTAAAATTCAAATGACGTTGAAGTGCGATCTTCATTCGGCAGAGTTCCTCCTGACAAGCAAAGCACAAGCATCAAGCGAGACCCCCGACAATCAATGAGTGACCCTATTCCAGAGCTCAAGGAGCTCTTCATCGACGGCAAGTGGGTGGCGCCCGTGCACAAGACGTACATGGACGTGCTGAACCCGGCGACCGAAGCGGTGGTGCAGCAGGTGGGCTGCGCCTCAGCCGAAGACGTGGATCTCGCTGTCCAAGCTTCCAAGCGTGCGTTCGTGACGTGGGGCGCCACCACGGGCACGGAGCGAGCGGGGTACCTCCGTGCGATGGCTGCAGCTGTGGAGAAGCGCACGGACGCGCTGAGTCACTTGGAGACGGTCGACAATGGCAAACCCCTGGCTGAAGCTGTGTGGGATATGGAAGACGTGGCTGGCTGCTTCCAGTACTACGCTAAGGCCGCCGAGGCGCTGGACAAGCGCCAGTACGAGAAGGTGGACCTGCCTCTCGATGACTTCCTGGGGGCTCTACGCTACGAGCCGGTGGGGGTGGTGGGTGCCATCATCCCTTGGAACTACCCGGCGCTGATGGCCTTGTGGAAGCTGGCGCCGGCCCTTGCGGCGGGCTGCACAGTCGTGCTCAAACCTTCCGAGTTGACACCGTTGACGGCTCTGCAGCTGGGTCAAATTGCAGCGGACGTGGGTCTGCCACCGGGAGTGCTGAACGTGGTCAACGGTCTAGGATCTGTGACGGGAGCTGCGTTGGTGGCTCACCCGGACGTGCACAAGGTGGCCTTCACGGGCAGCGTACCGACAGGAAGCAACATCATGACTGAGGCTGCTAAGGAGATCAAGAAGATCTCGCTGGAGCTGGGAGGCAAGTCCCCGGCGATTGTCTTTGATAAGACCAACATCGAGCGTACCGTTGAGTGGGTCATGTTTGGTTGCTTCTGGACCAATGGCCAGATCTGCAGCGCGACGTCGAGGCTGTTGGTGAAGGAAGACATCGCCGATGCATTTCTTAAGAAGCTGGTGACGGAAACCCAGAAACTCGTGCTAGGAGATCCGCTGGACGAAAAGGTTCAGATGGGGCCGCTGGTGAGCAAACCGCAGCAGCAAAAGGTGCTGGACTACATCAACAGCGCGAAAGAGGCTGGCGCGACTCTGTCTCAAGGCACGCTACCGGGTGGTGGTAAAGGTTACTTCGTGCCACCCACGATCATCACCAACGTCAAGCCGGATATGCGCGTGTGGAAGGAAGAGATTTTCGGTCCCGTGCTGTCTGTCATGACGTTCAAGACGGAAGAAGAGGCAGTAGACCTGGCTAACGATTCAGAGTTCGGGCTTGCAGCGGCAGTGTTCACCTCGGATGACGCGCAGCTCAAACGCGTGACCAAGAACCTGCGTGCCGGTATTGTCTGGAACAACTGCTCGCAACCTTGCTTCGTGGAACTGCCATGGGGTGGGGTCAAGAAGAGCGGCATCGGTCGTGAACTCGGTCCGTTCGGCTTGAACAGCTACCTGGAGCCCAAGCAAATCTGCACCTACGTCGCCGACAAGCCGTTTGCTTGGTACCTCAAGGCGTAAAGCAGCATCCGTTGTCTGTGAGGTGCTTCGGTGAGGCAATGATCTCTGCAAACACAAAACACTAGGTATATTTTCTTTAGTACCGTCTCACTTGATAATGACGAGAGCTTCCTCATCAATAGTTTCGCTTCACGTTGCTGGCAGTCACAAACGCGACTGCCGTACAGATACGGTCGCCACCGTAAACGTCAGGTTCCGATGCAATCAAGCCGACTGAAAGCACAGCTGTGGGGCTTTGGGGCTTCCCTCGAATCGATTGAACGTGGCCGCATCCAAATGGCGTGATGACCGGATCACCAATGAAGAAGCCACCACGCAGTAAATCGAGACGCAGGTCCTCTCGGTTAGATGATGTTTCCAGCGTCAGTTCCTCGACGCGGACTTTGCCGTACCCAAAGGAAAACCGAACCTCGCAGAAGCCCACGTCGTAGCAAGTCTCGCGGATAATACCCACACCCCATTGGCAACACCGCACCAAACTACCAACAGACAAAATGGACGACGGTGTAAGATATGCCTCTCTACTCCAGGGAAACTTCACCTCGATGCGCTTATCTGTAGCTCGGAGTGCCGTGATGACCCCCGAGCCGAACTTGGTTGCGACGATGCTTCCAACATCTACAAATTTTTACAATGAGGTTTACAACAACGTTAAGATAGTCTAGCTAAGATAATCCAAGGATACAGAGCAAACAAAGCACACTTACAAGCATGTGGAAGAAGTGCGTTCGCTTCGCTGGCGAAACTAAGCCCCTTGCGGAAAAGAAGCGTCTTCGCGACCTTGACGTCGAGCAAGAACCTGTTGAGCAGCCCAAAGACGTACTCAGACGACGACCCACTGGGGTCTTCGGCCAAATACCGTGCTGTGCCGTCCCAGACGGAGTGTAAGGTCTCCAATTCCATCTCGATGTCTTCAAAAGCGGTCTTGATAGTCATAAGTTGCTCCCTCATGATTGAGATGAATTTGCTCTCCATCTGGTACTTCCGTGGCTCAAAGTCCTCATCATCTGTGCTGGAACCATCAGCACCAACCTCCGACATGACCTGCTTTGGTTTTACAGTTCGTTGCCTGATCGCAGCTAGCAGCGCTACGTGTGAACTGCCACCCAACGAGGATGACCCGTTTTGCTCTGCTCCACAATTACCGTCGGCTGGAACACGTTCACGGCGTTGCTGGATGGATTCTAGTAGAGCTGAGCGTGTACCTGTTGCACCGCTATCTAGACTTGATGGCGGCTGTTCATGCTGCCTGATAGCAGCTAGAAGTGACGATCTCGCGCCCGAAGCTTGATCGACCTCACTCTGTACTGCATCATCTTGATCTCTGTTTGTTTCTTCTGGTATTCTTCGCGGCTTTATCCGAATAGCACTTAATACTGCTGCATGAGGGGTATTTCGCGCAGGTGAAACTCGTTCAGTGCCGTTTTGTTCTGCTTCAGGGCTTGCGTCTCCGATTTCACCCACAGCTCTCTTGGAACGGATAGCAGAAAGAATTGATGCCCGTGGATTTTCTTCGATGGCAATTGCGGCAACTTCCCCTCCACGACCACGGATCGCAGCTAACGTAACAGTGTGCGGACTACTCGTTGTAGGCTCAGCAGTCTCGCTTTGACTCCCTGCGTCAGCCATGCCGCTCGCACCTCTCTGTCGAATTGCGTCAAACATAGCATTTCGAGGCTCTGAGCTTTCATCTGGCCCACCGTTTGCTACCTCGTTTACCATTCCTGCGCGCTTGAAGGCTGATGCAGGACGATGCCGCTGACGTTTCTGCTCTTCAGATTGGCGCTTTCGAAGAGTCTCAGCTGTGTTGAACCGCTTCAAATCGTCTACCATGTCTTCCTTAATCTCCTGCTCGAGCTTAGTGATCTCGTGTTGCAAAGCTCGAGCTTGAGAGTCGCAGATCACATTTGAGAATCGCCTCGCCTCGGCCAGCGTACTGAGGTCGTTAATGAACAGCAAAACATCACCTTCGCCTCGATCCTGAATCCAACAAATTCGCACATATTTAACATTATGAAATCAAGCCAGGCCAGTAGAGAATGCACTTACGTGAATAAGCTTGATGATGAACTGGAGCAGCGTCATACTTTGGTCAATGGCCTTGGTCTCTGACAACTGGGGGCGGTAACATCAAGGTGCTATCGTTAATCACCGTGCGTTGTGCAGATCAAACACAAAGGGCGACCGCACCTTTAAAAGTGAGGCAAGAGTTATACCCTGTGCACCTTCAAGTTCTGTGCCGGTATTCAAAAGATTTCCAATAGCCAAAACCAATTCGAAACACCGGGCAAGACGCTCACTCCGCAGCACTTCGTAGCAGGCCTGGGTGATAACCCGAATACGCTTGCGCAATTCTTGCTGTTGGTGTTGAAATTGTGAAGCAAATAGCATAACATTAATCTGCATTCACAACAACAACAATGTCGTTTGGTCAGTAATACATGAATTCAAAAGACAGGGTCATCGTACTTACCTTTTCAGTCACTCGAGAAATCTCACACATCTCCATTAGGAATTTTTCTGAAGGTTCCAGGCGTGATCGAGAACCTCTGAAGTTGGTGTAACGCTTCACTTCCACACTGTTCGGCGCAATGTCTTGCAGATTCGTCAAGCGATCGACTGTAAGGTACTCGAAGTCACAACTCTTTAATGCTAACAATATGGCGTCAGCTCCTCCAACTGCTTTGAATTGACTCAGCCCAATAGAAATGTTGTTCGATCTCCGTGAATCAAGAGCTGAGAATTTAGTCTTTTTTGCGGTCTTCTCCTTGGACCGGGAAGGTGACACTGCTGTTCGGTTTCCAAAAAGATATTCCAGCTCCTGGAAATCCTGTGGGGATAGTGTGATTGGAGCAGTCTTGCGTCTTGCTGTCACACGAGCCCAAATGGTTTCGTTGGCCTTCTTTGTCTCCAGGTTAGTCCAGTAAACTTTACGAAATGTGCTGTCTCGTCGATTCAGACCACTGCTACCTGAACGCTCTCTTTTACTTTAAGCACAACACAAAGAAAGTCAGCGGTAGCGTACAATAAACACACCACAGCTCACAGGCGTAGATAGGTAGGTACCTTTCTGCTCCAGCAAAACTGGAGGCATTGCTGCCATCTGGCCCTGCAGCGAAAATGGCAACTTTTTCTGGAGGCATTTCGTCTTGGCTCATTTTCTGAGCCACTCCGCTGGATGGAACACCGAAGCTAAGCATCTTGAAGTATTTATCCATTGCAGGATCCCTTCGAAGTGTTGCATATTCTAGCCGTTCGCCACCTTCGCCAGCACCTTTGCCCTTCATGCTAGCAATACGTGTTCGCTTTATCACATGTTAGATGCATACAGCAAATATTAAAAGCGATCTGCGCCAACTTCTTACCTCTCTCTCTTTTTCTTTGATGAAGCATCCGTCGCACACTTTCTGCTGGGGGCCCTTTCCGTTGATTTGAACGTGATGCCGAGAGCACTGAATACACACGACCTTCTTACAGCAAGGGCATTCGTGCTGTCGGCTGAAAAAGGAGAATGGGGCTAGGCATTGGTCGCAGGCTTCAACATTGCCCTCAGTTGATAGCAGACCACCGACAAAATACGACACGGGCTTGGAGAGAAGTGAGGAGCGAAAACCCATAATACCGTCATCCTTATCTTGACTGCTATCCTCTGTTGCACCACCACCATCTTGCTTTCGTTGTAGGGTTAATGCCGTCTCCTCTCTTTGATGCAGTGACACCATGTATTTAGCACAGCGTTCACTTCCAGCTCTGGAGGCATGATTCCACGAAATAGATCGTGCCATTTCCAAGCACCCTTCCCATGCCATTATGTATGCAGATGCATCAGCGGATACGTGGCGAATCTGCACTTGTTTAGAGCGAACCATGGAATACGAGTTGTCCAGTTTCACTGCTAGACCACCTACTGGGCTGATCTTAAATCGTACGATCAGTTCCACCCATTCGTCCGAAGCCGATAAACGTAGAGGCTTCGTCAGGTCTTGACCATCGTGAGTAGCAACCGAGAGTAAAATGTCTTGCGTTTGGACTCGTAGCTGTGCTAAGAAGATTGGGGTCGTCCCAATACCAGAAAGCGAGAGCAGTTCAAACGAAGAACGCCTGGATTGCAATGCAGCGCAGATTTGGTTAATTAAATAAAGAGATGACAGCTGTTTAGAGAGATACGTACCCAACCGCAATATCTTGAAATGGCTGCCCATGAAGAATGTACCGAGGCACAGTACAATCCTCAAGGAGCTTGATTTTGTCAGGATCTCCTTCAATGAAATTCACCACACAGCTATCGCCGTCTAGGTCGTCTTGAAATGATATTTCATTGCCAAGAAGTGGAGCCTCCGGAGCACACTGCTTAAGGTTTCGCGGGAAATCGTGCTGATCTTCTGCCTCACACTCGTCAGGCGGATACCCAGCTAGTAAAAACGTGACTCCGTTCAGAGCACTGATAAATGAGGCGATTTTTCGGGCGTCTTCATATTTATACAAAAGAGCACTAGGCTCGTAGTACCTCTCCACCACCATTCTCCGTTTGCTCAGGTTCTATCACCACAGTGAAGTCCACAAGGTTGACACATTAGACAAATCAACGAAAAGGTGTAAAATTTCTTGGATACGTACCTCGAAAGCGCGCTGGAGAATTCCCTTGTTCAAAGCTAGCAATAAAAACGAGCGTGAACGGTTCCATCCTAGATGCTGCAAGTTCGACGGTGGTTCTCCTGCTTGTACTTCCGCCACAATTCCCAAATCGTCACGCAGTACGTGCTGCGTCTCCAGCAAGAACTCATAGAATGGTGCTTCCGGCCACACGTCCAGAAATTCTTCCTACATTGTTTTGGACAAAACGTAACAACATGAGCTCCGCTTGGTCCATAGTCAAGATATGACCAGCATCTTACCTTTATTCCATTGCACAGGACAGCTTCCAGTGCCAATATAAAGGGCCGAACAGCTCCTTCATGCAGTGGACTGTCAGGTTTTGCGATGAAAATCGACACAATGTCCATCACCGCCTGCTCGAACTGTGCTGCCACCCGTTCATTCTCCGCTTTTCTCTCCTCGTCCATCATTGCACGCTCCTTCGCCAATGTCTTTGCCAAGTGTGGAAGTGGCAACCCCGCCGCCACCCTCCTTGCTCTTCTCTGAGAGCGCGACTGCGACTCTTGCACGGCCAAGTCAGCCGCTGCAACCACACGCTTCGACACCACAAGGAACCGATATTGCACCTGCTTGTGCCGCACCAAAGAGTACGAATTGTCCCAACGCAAAGTGTAGACGCTTTCAGGTTTGACGTCGTCAAATCTGCCCTCCATCGTGGGCTCCTGAGCGTCAAATTGCAGCGGCTGCGGTGACGACATTGCGTTTGTATTAGGATCTGCATCATCTTCCTCTGTCGCTTTGAACCGACCTAAATCTTGCACCACAGCGCCATTCTCCAGCAATTGGAAGCCCACATCGTGCTCCTGCAGCAGGAATTGCCACACCAAACATTCCTGCGGGTCGTTCTCATCCTGCGCTGTAACTGAAGGGGTGGGTATCGAAATGTCTGCTACACTTCCTCGTCGAACATCCAGCGATACCCACGGAGCCGCCTGCAGCAGGAAGGAAGCGGCCGTCGGAGGCATCGTAGTCGTTGGACCAGACAACCCCCCCCCTTTCTCCACTTCTGTCGCGAAAGAAATTACGATGAAAGGCGACTTGTGAGACATTAAATTTTTGACGAATGAAAGTCTATATACAGGGTATATAAATGTGATTTGAAGGGGTTTTATCCAATGACGTTTTGCAATCTATTATCAGATGAAAGTATCCGCTCGCAGTATTCACAACGACTGATACCCACGGCGAGTCATGTAGCGCTGGTACGTGGTGGCACCGACAGCACCCAGAGCAACTAATCCGCCAGCCGTCAGAATTGACCACAAGGCGCTCGCGCTGTCGGTTTGTGCCGCTTCCTTCGGCTCGACGATCGTGGCGTCATTCACCACCACGTTCATGGACTTGGTCTTGAGTGCGGGGACGTTGACCGGGTGGTAGTCGCAAATGTCCTGCCATGGACCAGTCGACTGGATGTGGTTCTCGATGATCGCCGCGAAGTCGTTCAGCGGGCAGTTGAGTCCGCAGGTATCGAGCTTGACTGCCGTGCGGGAACTGAACGGCGACCACACGAAGAGCTGCACGAAGAACTCGCCACCAGCACGGTGGAGCTCGAAGAGTAGCGTCGATGCCGGATGGAGAGGTGTCGAACCATTGTACTGCGACATACCCTCGAAGTTGAACTTCATACCCATCATGAAGCCGAGGCCATGCATCAGTTCGCGGTGACCGTGGTACGACAAGTACTTGGGACTCTCGGGGTCCCGGTTCGATGTGGCACCTTCACGCAAGTTCCGCACCAGGAGTTGCGGGAATCCACCGATGGCTACGGTGATCTGTGTGGGCGTCGAGTAGAGACGCTCCATCAGGTGCTGGAACGCGAGCTCGGAGATGTCCTTCACCAGCTCGGGTGTTAGTCCGGGAGTCGCGTCAAGACCCTCGTCCTCGTCGAAGAGGAACATGTCGTTCACATCCTTGATAGCCGTGACGGGGTCAGCACCACTGTAGAATTCATGTCCACAGATGTCAGCAATAGCTTCAAGCGTCTTCTTGTGCTTGTCTATCGCAACCGCCGCTCGCCTTTTAGTGTACACTTTGTTGTTTGCCGATATCACCGGCCAGCAGGGTCCGTTGGCAGTGAAATCGTGTTCATTCTCGGATAGCTGCATATAAACTGGGATTGGTTGTCTCGGGTACCCGTCGGGGCCCGTTCCCTCCGGATACAACCCGTAGCCCATCGAAACCGCACTCTGGCCGCATCGATTTGCAGAGTCGGCTCGGAAGTATCCCTCAAAGTACGGGTCGTCTTCCGGTCCATTGAACGTCGGGGAGAGGAAGCCCTTCTCGTTCACGTACACCTCGCGGATGTGGTCTCCCACCTTCTCCATCTGCTCCATTCCGCGTTCCGTGAGCTGCTCAAGCGGCACCGAGTACGACTTCACGTTGGGCAAGTTGTTCGGGCAGTGAGCCTTGACCGTCGGGTTCGGTGCGCGACTACCATGACGCGACAGCGAAATCAGCATCACCAGCTCGGAGTCGTCACCCGAGTTGGCAGCACTACTCGACTGGAGCAACGTCAACGAGGCAATCGCAGCGAGGATGGCAGGAATCTGCATCTTGGTTAACGGTTCTTCAGAGGAGTGTCGTCTCGGCAATCTGCTTGGTATCAGCCCCGCAAATTCGGGAATGAGCTCGTTGATCGCAACAACCAAGCAGAAACTAAAGTCTAACAAAGAAAAAGAACCCTGGCCAAGGAAACCCCCAGGCGAAAATGCAACGGACAGACTTCAACGGGTCCCATATCGGATACAGTTAGTTGGCAACCGCCAAAAATGGCTACATTGTTCGTGACCTTTCGCTTCCTTTTTTTCCACCAATCATACGGATCGAAATTCAACGGATTGGACACCAACAGACTTTGCGTCGATTGACATGGATGCGACCAATGTCTACGCCAATTCGGCGCCGGTGCTGGCCGCCAATGGACTTGGCGTCACTTTAGCGGGCAACGACCCGGACCACGTGCCTCTCGAGCCCGACCTGATCAATGATCCGCGCAGACGATTCGCCCCGGACGGCAGCGCAGTGGACGCGAGCGGCGTCATGCGTCTGCACGTGCGCAATGCCCTGGGCTACGCGTTCCTGCGGCCTCATCAGATCAACAAACTGCGAAGCATGCAGGTAGGATCAAGTGTAGCAAAGAAATTTGTCCGGCAGTCTCAAGCTTCGTTCTACCGACGCAACTACCGCCACTTTGTGCCGCACGACTTGATGATGGATTTCTTGGAGAACGAATGCCCGTACGTTGAGTTGGTGGTGCAATTGTCAATGTTGCTGTATTGAACGCGGGTTTAGACTAACACCGTTGTGATGTGTTTTGAAGGCCGCAGGAAGATGGTCAGAATATGTCCAAGTGGCAGGGCAACGCGATCGCAGGAGTTGACTGTGGGCAGGACGGTCACGTGGTGTTTTATCCTACAGGACAGGTGCTGCAGCAAGCTTGTGCGTGGTACAGTAAAGGGGAATCAGAGGAAGACCCGCCATGCTCAAGCACTGTGATCGAGACAGGTGCTGTAATCCGACAATTTTCCGTGATGGGAAGCAAGGACGCGTATCATTCGACAAGTGCTGCAAAGATATTTGCGGCTGCACGTGGGTCTACGAACTGCACTATTATTGCAGCCCCAGCACGCGTTACGCCTGATAATGCGCGGTGCATGCAGGCCAAGGCGAAGATCTCGTTTGATGACATGATCAACCATGTAGCTGGAAGCCCTCATGCAGAGGCAGAGGTGGCTTTGGTTACGGCGGATGGTATGGTTCGCTGGTGGGATCCAGAAGGAGGGATCCAAATTGCCAGCAAAGACGTTAATATGCCGGATCGTTATCTGCGCTGCGAATATTCCAGGTATGTTGAAAAAAATAGCTCTACGTTGCTTCATAAACTTCACTGATTGTGTTTTGCTGTTGTGCGCAGTCACCCTCGTGTTCTTTGGGCAGTAAATCGAGTAACAGTCTCAGCCCTAGATCTTCGACAACCGGCGCAACACGCGAGCAAGTTATTTGATGTGGCAGGCGCTGGCACTTACATTACTGTTTATGATGTGAAGCGCAGAGCAAGGTACGGACCAAAAATCTATCCCGTGACGACTTGTGATTGTTTCAAATATTGATAGTGCTCGTTGTGTGTGGTCTTCACTATTGAACACCCTAGCAACCCCTTCCAGTTTGTTGTTGGCACGGGTGTCTCTATTGAGCTCTTGGATAGTCGTATGGCTAGACAGCCTCTTGTATCTTGGGTTCAACCACAGAGCTATTCTGGCGAGAATGAGTTTTCGTTTGGGGCAATTGACGAAGTGGGTTTGTCAAGAAATGCCAACGATTCACGAGGTACGCAAGCTAACTCTCTCTATATCTCGAAGAAGCAAGTCCAAACTCACTAATATCCGCTGATATGTATACGAAGGATACATTGTATCGAGTTCAAAGCGACCAAAAGTGACGACGCTGTTCCCTTTCGAGCGAAACCGAAAAAGAAGGCGTAGTAAGGTGCTGTCACTGACGTCACTGCGCTCCAACGGAGATGACGAGTATTCAGAGATTCCGCGGTCAAGCACCAGGCAGCTTGTTGCTTCCGATGCAACATTGGACTTGCGCATGGAAGACGGCGGAGAATATACCACTTTGACGGGTATTTGCGCGTTGCGCGACGAAAACTTCGCATCTGCGAGTATTTACCAGTTGAATAATCTGGGAGATTTGTTTTCCCATCGGGTTTCGTTTGGCCGTTCTCCGACGAAGTCTTACCGTGCCGCTGTTCAGCCAGAGTACGTCCAGCCAAAAATTCTTGGTCATCATTGTTTTGTTTTGTTTGTTGTATCTAACGAATTTGCTTGAATGCACAGTTTGCCGTGTGGTGTAACAGCACAAGACGATCCTACGGATGAATCACTTTCAAGAACTCTTCCGATACCGCTGGATGCTATTCTGCCTGAGCACGACACCGAGTCAATGCAAATGTTCATCACTCTTCCAGTCAAAGTTCTCCGTCGGCAGTTCCCGCGACTACCAGAAGATAGAGGAGAGTCACCTATCGAAGATGACGAGGCTAAAGCAGTGGCCACCAACAAACGCAGGAACAAGGAGTACGCAAAAAAAGACAGCACAACGAGCATCAGCAGAACTCATTCAGGAAGTGTTCACGAAAACGGACAAGACAACGATAACGAAGCAGACCCATCATCCACCAGGAACACGCATTCCGAAAGCTCCGACGAGAACGAAGATGGCGAAATTGAAGCGAGGGGCTCTCGTATAAGCCGTTCACGAAGTTTCGACAAGGTTGAACTAACGGAAAAACTCCTCAACGTCTGTGACCCATCAGCATCGCTGTTTCGTCTGCATCGTTATGTTCTCGATGAGCTGAAGATCGAAGTATCCTCGTCTGAACTATTGGAGTTGTTTCGCTCAAGCAGCGAGTTCCAGATCCGAACAGTGCACCACGCGTTTCCAACGGACACGTTTCGTGTGCGCAATCCGTCATTGCCAGGAGCTGACGACGTGCACTACAGAAAGGACGATCCTCGTTTAGCTTCGTGTACGTGTCGTCCAGGTTCGTCACGCTCGCAAATACCGTGCGAGTCATGGGCCTGCGTTATCCCTCACGCGGTCATCGTATCAAGCACTTCAACGGAGTTACACCTGGATGACACAGCTCCAACGTCGGCTGCGACTCAAGAAATGCCGATAGATTTGGCCGATATCATTGTTGCAGCACAGGCTGTGTACGATGACATGTACGAATCTGAATAGTAATCCCTGTGTTAATCTGTAGCAAAGTTGCTGTACGCATACTGTAGCGATGATGACCCTAGTGTTGACAATGGCTACAGTACATGTACATGTAGCCTACTGAATTTGCACCATATATTAGGTATTAGCACTGAGACAGATTAATATTACTTAGTAGATTAAACAGTAAGCCAATCAGAGTGCAAAGAGCTCTTACCAAGCAACATGAGCAAGAAAGTGGTGCTGGAGGAGGAGGAGTACGTGGAGGCGCTAGGCCAGATAATCGAGCGTGACTTCTTCCCAGACCTTCCCAAGCTCAAGAAGCAGACAGAGGTGAGTTCACCGCTCCAACAAGCTCCCCAAAGTGCCGTCTCTGTCTTGTCTTGTCACCTAAAACCATCGAAACGCTTTCTCTATTGCTATTTTGCTGTGCATTTGAACAAATTGCAGCTGCTACGAGACGGAGAAAAGACTTTGTGTTGGACAGACACAACGCTACGTGTTGCAAGCGCTCGAGGCAACGTGTCCGTGCGAAGCAGTGCGAGCGGCTCCGGATGGGACCAACCTACTGAACAGGCAGTTAATGACCCGGGACGGGATGAACAGGACGAAGATACTGAAGATAATTGCAAGGCTTCTATGACACTAAACCGCTTTGTGGCGACCCACACTTCGGAGGACAATGAATCATTCAATGAGCTGCAAGAGAAGGCGGTGAAAGACCATCAGCGACGGTACCATTGGGCGTTCGATGATGACAAGGAGAAGGAGAAGGGTGATCCGAAGCTGCACTTGTTGACGAATGGAACATGGATTTCAAAAGAGCAGCGACAAGTTGCAGACGAAGCGTGTGCAGCGAAAGGTTCGATGCCATTTTTTCTTGCCCATCGTGAACTATTGGCTTACGACGAGTGTTTGTTAAATGTTTTAGGCCCCAAGGACGACAGACCAAGCGCTCCCGAGACGTGGACGTTTCGTGCTAGGAACCCACTCCTGTTCCCACCTGAGCTGGAAGCAACGCGAGATATTTGTGGGGTATGTATTAGTTTGAGCGTACCAGAGAACCGACGTCCTTTGCTCAAAACGAGTACTTTACTGACGTTGCTTCGATTGCTATACTGTACCGGTAGATCGAGGCTGGTTCCAAAGGCCAACATTTACTCGAAAATGGCCCAAAGTCATGCTTGAAGCAGCCACCAATGGCAAGGAAGAAGACGGTATACGCTAACTCCAGATTTTCTTCAAAGGATGAGCAAGTAAGTACTTTCGTGTGCCTATTACTTCCGAGTCTCATTTTCATTTAAAATTTGCTGTGCGTCGTTTTTGCCGAAATGCTGTAGCTAGTTGAAGCGGATAGTGAAGGAGGCTCATCGCCATCACGAAAGGACTACCCCTTAGTTCCGATGACGCCGCTTATTGCACCAGGTGTGGATGCGAGTCCGCTGATGACCTGGGGAGATATTGAAGGCACACCGACCATTCTAGGCTCACGAGCCACGCCAGGTAAGTAAGTGTACAACTCATTTGATGTTTCATATTAATGCAACCTAAGCCGCCTGTTGTCTGTTCCTGTAGAACGCATTTTAAATGCGCCAAGTTTTGAGCTTCAAGATACGTCACGACGAGAAAAACTAGCCAATCGATTGGAGTCGGAAGCTGTAGGCATCTCCTTGCTAAGTGATGTGGTGGTATTAATTGTTCTGCATGGGGCTAACGTTTCGCCGCTGTTTGTGCTTCAGCGACATCACAATCCCAACTCGCGGATGCCGGGGTTCAAGACCCCGTCAAGAAAGCGACCAAAGGTCGAGCGAACACCAGTATCGCGCAGTGTTCGCGACCGCATTGCTAGTGCTCGGTCTGTTCTACGGACCCCACTAGGCTCAGACGCGCAGTTAAGAGCAAGCTATTCTACACCTTTACGACCACCGCGTCATTCATCCAAGACAGGAAGATGACATGAGCTCTATAATTGCTCTGGCAATCCAAGACAGAAGCACACGTTATGGATGACCGAGCGTAAGGTTTGTCACTGCGCTTTTATAGATTTCTATGTATACACAGCGATGTTGGCGCCTTGATGGACTTGGCTGTTTAAGCTGATAAAACAGTTTTTTGTGCTCCAGCACAGGAAGGCAGCCAAGTCGGCTGCACACCGAAACCAAGTCAACATACAAACGCGATGGCTATCAACGAACAGGTTTACAAGGTTGTAATCGTGGGTGGAGGTCCGGCAGGGATCGGCGTGTTAGTTCGAGCAGCGCGAGCGGGTTTACTACCTCGATTGCTAAATCCGGGGATGTTTGGCACCGCGAAGGATAACGAGCTCGGTACTCAACTTGGATTCAAACAAATGGGCGTCGCCGTTCTTCATGCCGGCGATGCCAAAACCTTTGGCGGTGGCAATTTAGGCGAATACATCATCAACTCGAACACTTTTGCATGCGGTTTGCTTGCTAGCGTTCTGGACGGGAAACCCGATTTGGACCCACCGGAGAGCATCAAGAATACGTTTCTGGAGAAAGCTCGTGTTCACGAAAGTGCCAAGCGCCTGGATGAGATTGGGGCCGCACCTGGGAATCTCACGGAAATCGGTAACTTCCTGCGTCATGTTGGAACCTGCGTGATTGAAGAGATCGCCGACAAAGCTCCAGACACCAGCAAAATTCTTCTGAATACGACAGCGACTAAGTACGAAGCTCTGGAGAATGGCCTCGTTCGTGTGGAGGCTCGGTGCGCTAGTAGTGGTGACACAGTACTACTTCACGCCGAGCACCTTGTACTGGCCATGGGGGGCACTCAAGAGCTGCCCTCACTGGATAAGCCCGCGTATCATTCCAAGTTGTTCGCCTCGGATACATGTCTCCGGGTGGACGGATTTGCAAAACTCAAGGAACACCTCCTTGCACTGCCAGCAGCAGAACGAAAAGTATGCATCGTGGGCGGATCACACAGCTCCTTCTCCGTCGCGTGGCTTCTTCTTAACAAATTCGTGGACCCCAAAAAAGTCATCACTACCAGAAGGCCTTCAGTAAGCTCAAGCAGCCCAAAGAAGCACAGTGCTTCAGATCCTATCAAGAACAAGGAGGAGAGCGAGACTGCCTTAGTCATGCCGCACCTTGCTAGCATTGGGGCCCCTGTGACGGCCACCGCGCCAATTTCTCCTCTGACCGTCACGAAATGCGAGACAACTGTAGCGAAAGTAAAGCGTACGTCGCTGACTGGTACAAGTGGTAATGCCTCCCCGACGAAGTCGTCGACGGTTTTCAACCCGAAGGATATCATGATCCTGCATCGCTCTCCAATTCGCTGCTATTACGGCTCCAAGAAAGAAGCTGAGACTGACGGTGCCGATGCCAGTCGAGTTGATCGGTCCGGGTGCGTGAATACTTTCACAGGGCTACGCGAGGACGCGAAAAGGCTTTTCAAGAGCGTGACGTCTGGGCGTGAGGTACGTGTGAGGCTTTTCCAAGTAAACCAGCAGGGCTCTCATGCGATCACCGACAAAGCTTACGCTACCGCCGGTGCAATTGTCTGGGGTGCTGGCTACAAAACCAACCTGCTTCCAGGTTTCGATGAGGCAGGGAATCCTCTCGTTTTCCACCAAGACAACGGTGTCGTCAAGCTTGATAGCAAGGCGCGGCTGCAACTGCTTGGCCCTTTCAAAGGTAAGTGCCCTAGTGTCCTTGGCCTCGGACTGGGTTTCAGTCTGCGTTCAGCTATAGACGAAATGGGGAAGGAAACGCGAGTCGATGGCGTGACGATCTACCATCGTCGAGGTGCAGCGTTGGTCTTAGAAGCTCTGTTCGGCCCCGAAGTGTATGGTACCAGCACGAGCTTCGAAGAGATGGTGGAGAAGGTGAAGCTCACTTGCTTGACGCATCAGAAACATCCGCACTTTTGACCTTACATTTTTCTGACGGTATGTGCCTGTCTGACCCGCTTGCAGAACGAGAAGAAGAAGCGCGAGACGCAGGCTCTGAAAGCTGAGAAGGCTGAAAAGTGCGTTTTGCTGCCTTCCTCCCCATTTGGAGTGACATTAGTACGGACTGATCAACCTGCAGGGGTATCATATCCTCCTTGTTTTCGTTTCTGCAACTGTAGGGCGCGAAAAACCGACTGTGAACAGAACCCGGTGGTCTCTCCATCAAAAGGCCAAATCTCCCGTAGAGGCAGCGTGCCAAGTGCAAGTGCCCGCTGCTCCCCTGTCAAGTTGGTACGTCATGAATCGCATCTGATGCCAGGTTTATTATAGCTTTTCACCAACGCTGATTTCACTAGACGCCAACGGCGCCGCATTCACGCAACGGTTCGCCAGTAATTGTCCGACGGAGCCCGTCAAACCTGGCTGCTTCAGCTACCGCGTCGGACAAGAAGGCTCTCAAGAAGGACATGGCGCCTACGAACCCACCCGTGAAGCTGCTGCTGCTTCGGCGGCGCGCCTCCGCAGACGAGACCGCCGCCGCCGCTGCGACAATGGACTCATCGGAGCTCTCTTCCGCTGCAGCTGGCACCGCGCCGGAGCTCGCAGCTGCGGACGAGGGCCCCACGTCCATTGACGTCACCAACTTATAGCGATAGATAGAGGACGCCTCGATGGCCATTGATCAGATACATTTCCACGGTTTCGCTACAACTGGGTCGAAAATGTAAGCCGCACCGTTTTCCACAAAATCCGCGTCCCCCCCGCAGCTTCAACCCACGCGCATACATTTTCCAAGTCTGAGTGGCAGTTGAAACGACGCGTGCCAAGACTTCTGCGTCCGCGACGTCGAAAACAAATTTGTATCCATGGAACCGTCGTCAAGAAAACTCAGGTCAAGTGTGCAGCAACTTTCAGCTCGGCTTTCATAGAAGCTAGGGCGCCGCTTAGCCCAGAGCGGAATCTCTCCACTGTCACTTACTCTTCCGCGCGCCGTCCATCAGCCGCCAGAGAGCGCCGATATGGATATCGCGATGCGCCGCCGAACCTTCTGCGGCAAGTCTCACCTGCGTCACCTCAAGACGGAGCGCTCGAGCCTCTCCAAGCTGGACGACGACGAGCAAGTGGAGCCGTCGCTGCCCAGCCCTCGAGTCGCGCGTCCCATTCGGCTGCTGCACGAGAGCGCCATGGCTGAGCTCTTCCAGGAGCAGCAGCGCCCATCCTCAACCCAGACGCTGCCTCGCTCGAATCGCCGCCGACCGGCGTCCTCTTCCTCCTCTTCAGCATCTTCCTACCGGTATCCATCCTCCGAGTCGTCGACAGCGTCACTGCGTAGACTGCTGGAAGAGTCCGAGGAGCAACTGGCTCGAGCTCTCATCCAAGCAGAAGAAGCCACAGTCGACGCCGCCCAGCTGGACGAACTCAACGCTCGAGTTGCAGCCTTTTCTGCGGCGTCGTCCTTGCTCAGAGCTAGCATTTCCTCCAGCAGTGTGCTGCTCGGAGGGGGCCCCGACTCGGAGAGAGAAGACTACGAACCGGAGCGAGCGGAAGTCCACATCATGAGCAGGTCCGCTCCTGCCACAGTTAGCGGCAGTGTCGTGGCCGTGGATGCCACCGACGGCTTCGACACGGCCAGACGGCGCGAGTGTCAGATCTGCTTCGACAAGCTGGACGCGCTGCAAGCTCACGCGTGCGTTTCCTGCAGTGGATCTTTCTGCGCCAGTTGCACGCGTTGGTACATTGAATACAAGGTGCTGGAAGGCGAAGTCTCGCAGAAGAAGATGGTGTGTCCGGCGCCGCAGTGCACGCGCCCATTGTCCGAGGAGCTTGTTGAAGCCTTGGTGTCTCCTGATACGTTCACCAAGTACAAAAAGTTCCTCAAGAACCAGAAGGTAGGCATCCGCTTCTGTCCACGTGCTGGTTGCTGCGCCGTCTTGGATGAGCCGCTCAACTCATCAGCACGCAGGGTCAAATGCCAGTCATGCAAACAGGAGTCGTGCATGCGCTGCGGTGGCGATTTCCACAAGATCCCGACGTGTCGGCGCGTGGAGAAGCGTTTCGGCCACTGGAAGAAGCGGCACAACGTGCGAGCTTGTCCCAGTTGCAAAGCTGTCATCGAAAAGCAGGGCGGCTGCTCGCACATGAAGTGCTTCCAGTGCGACCAAGAGTTTTGCTGGTCTTGTCTGCGTCCATGGAACAACCACGATGAAACACTGTGTCTGCCGCTGAGCTTCCTACGCTCCAAGAGCCGCAAGTATGGCTGCTGGGCGCCCATGCGCGTCGTCACCAAGACAGCGATCGTAGGTGTTGCAGCTGTAGCGGCCGTCGCCGGTGCAGGGCTTGCCGTCGTCGTTCTGCCACCTGTGCTAGGGTACCAATACGCCAAGGACTCCTATCGGCGTCACAAGTATGCGCGTGCGTCTTATCTCCGCGTGGTGGACGGTGAAGCGTATCTTCATTAACCAGCGGAGGCAACTCGGTCTCTTCCGACGGTGTGCGCCTTCCTTCCTTGCCCGTTCGTGCTTCGATGTGTCGTCCATCCAGATTCGTCTCTTAAGTGCTGCTCTGCCTCGTGTCTCGCTTCAACTCGTTATCATCGTCTGCTGCATCCACCGACGCGGCATTTGATCCACCCCCTATGTATCTGCATGCTATTGCCTAAATTAATCAAAATTCACCTCCGTTTTACATTCCTTCCTTCACCACAACAAGAGCAACCGACTGCAAGTCAACAAGCAAACCAGCATGGGACGTCCGAAACATATCGGGCCACAAAGAGCCTTTCAAAGCATTTAGTTATCCGTCAAAAACATGATGAAGAAGAAGAGTAGACGGACGCCACCAACGACCCACTCACAACCAACACGAGGCCAGCGATAGAGATATAGAGACGTCGTCCTCCTCCATCTCCCCTCCTCCTCGCTCCATTGACGCTATGTGTTTTTCCTTGAGAATCTTGGGTCTGTCAACGTCGACCAACGTCCTCGCTATCGACAGTAGAAGCTTACGCCTTCTTGAAAGCCTCGGCGATCGTCTTGATCGAGTCCACGTTCACTGTAGAAAGAAAACCCCAATCACCCACTCGTCAGTCGTCATGACAAAAACCTGCGAATAAACCCCACAGTTGATGTACGCACCGCGCTCGCCACGCTCGCCGTTGGCCCACTTGAAGCCGGCGAACTCGACGTTGGAACGCGCCTGCACCGTGCTCTTGACCGGCTCCTTGAGGGCCGCGCGCAGCACGCCCGCCGACTGGTTCACGTACTGCAGGTACGACACGCCTGCCATGCGCCACAACGACGTTCCCTTGGTGGCCATTGTCTCTACTGCTGTCTCTGACTGAAAAGAGGGATCCGGAAGACAGTTGTGCGGTGGAGGGAGCCCGGTCAGGACAGCCACAGGTCACTGCAATTCAAATTTGAATCGAGCCTCAATTACCCAGAAAAGAACCATTTATGATTTGGTCTCATGTACAATTTCAGGTCCAGCACAGATTGGGATCAGAAAATCTGAGTCCATACAGTTTCCGTTCCACAGGCGAATAGATCCACACTTTTAATCGGGACACGCCAGCGATCCAGTCAATTCAAACCTTATACTACGACAAACGACAAGTCGTTGACAGCAACACAACAAGCACTTTGTGTTGCTGGGTATCTCCACCGGTTGAGAAATACTTCGACAACCGTATAATTTGCTAACAAATTTGTCGATCCATGTAAATTTGGTAATCCACCGGTTGGGAAAAAGTTCGGTAAATTTTACTGAAGTTAAACTCTGACAAATAGTTCGACAGATTTTTCGAACAATTTACGGTCCGGCAAACGTGTCGTCTATTGCGTTCCCGCCCCAGTTGGAGGGGCTCACTCGGACAGGGGCAACGATGGCGAGGCCTACCGCAGCATCAAAACGGTCGGCATGACGACCGATGGAAGTCGGTAGACGACGGGGCTCTCGCAGTCAAGGCGCACAAGTCAAAGGGCTGGAAGCTGTACGTCGATAGATGCAAGACGCGGGCAAGGGCGGGCTCACGAAGCTTGTGGGCAACGTCAACCATGGAGAAGGGAGACCCGCTAGGACTGCTAGAAAACGACGCCGACCCTGCTCCAAGGTGCTCTGAATCATACTGAACCAGTCGTCGGCGATGCCGTAGCAAAAAAATAATTCAGCATACAACGCTGCTTGGCGATCAACGCTGGCTGCCTTTCCTGGGTGAGACCCCCCGCGTCGACGTGGCTCTTCTTCATAAGAGCTGGGGTCTAGCAGCGCTGCTGCGCCAACGCGAGAAGCTCGAGCACGTCATCCTGGAGCTCTCAATATATCGACGCTATTATAAAAATATTATTTTTAAAATAACATAGCATCTCCATTTGACTTTGCTGGCAAATTTGCAAGCACCGGTGCGGTTGCATAAATAATTCACTAAAAAGTGTCGCATTTCTTTGGCAAAAGGCCCACAGAGGGGTCGCTATAGCTGAACTTTTTACCTAACCGGTGGAGATGCGCTACTACGACAAAACGACAAGTCACTGACTGCAACACAACAAAGCACTTTGTGTTGGTGGGTAATAAGATATGGCAACTTTACTTACATAAAAATTCCACTTAGCAGACAATTCAGTTCGTAAAAATTCACATCAGATACAGTGCGGTTTTGAGTGTTCGCTTTAAGTACGAGGTGCACCCGCCTCCCATTTCGTTTTACGCGGCAACGGGGGCAAGCCGAGCACCAGATCAGGCGAGGATGGCGAAGAAGAGAGCACCTGCTAGCAAGCCTGCGGATCGAGACTCGGGTATGTTACACAAGGAACAGGCATCAGCAATACCCAACTAACGCTTGCTATTGGTGTATGGTTTACAGCGCGCCGGGCGAGTTTACGAGCCCCGAAACGGGTGGATTATGTGCGTGCCGCTCAAGGTTTCACGAAAGAAGCCAAGAGCGACGAAGTCTACGTGGACGACCCCAACGTCGCCGTTGAGGACGCCTTGA
The DNA here is from genome assembly GCA_001314375.1 of Phytophthora podocarpi. Lineage (NCBI taxonomy): Eukaryota > Oomycota > Peronosporomycetes > Peronosporales > Peronosporaceae > Phytophthora > Phytophthora podocarpi. The sequence continues at coordinate 79,323 of LGSN01000045.1, forward strand.
ATGGAGGCACTGACATGAACAGGCTCGATGAGGAAGATTTGGACGTGGTGGTGGCATAGAGTTTGACACAGCCAACAGTCCGAAACCACCCGACGGTAAGCCGGGTGATGCTGCCACGTCAGATCATACGCTGGATGATGCTGCCAAGCCGGACGACGACAACTCGCTGGTGGATGCCTCCAAGCCGGACGACAACGTGCTGCTCGACGACGCGAAGCTGGGTGGCGATGAGCTGGTCGAAGTTACCAAGCTGGATGATAAGCAGGACAAGGTTCAGAATGCTTCGGATGATGCAGAGGAGGGCGAGGAAGATGCTAATGGTGCATTGCAGTTAGCACGTACGTTACTACTAGACTATGAGATCTAACGTTTGTCTGGCTGGGTAGCCTATAGATGCTGGCCAAGACGAGCAGAGAGTCTAACCAACAGCCCCAGAAGAAGGAGCTGGCTCCAATCGATGTAAGATGCCGTTTTTATTATGTTGCAGGAACTTATGTTGCTAACCAATATTGTGCTGTTGGGGCTTGTACGCTTTTCACAGCGTTACTCGCGTTTGACCCGAAAAACGCCCTTCACCAATTCGTGAGAACAGCCCGACAAGAGGCGGAACCTGCTTTATCCAACCAAGATGGAAGCATTTTAACTGCATGCGCTTCCCGCAGCTCACGAACAAACTAAAAGAAACGACCCCACCCGCAACTTGATGAATCCGGCTCTGAATCAAGAGGCTGGACCTGCTCACAAGCGCATGAAGGGTGTCAACGGTGGTTTCCGCGCTAGACCTGCAACTTCAACTTCTCTGTTGTCTCGCCCGCCAGCACGACGCAGAACGAAGAACAGGGAAAATCTGCAAAAGATGTTGTAGGCGCACACCCCGATCGACAACGAAAAACCGAAGCTCCCAGTGAAGGCTTTCAGAAACTGGGACGAGTTCCAGAGGATGCTCAACGAATATGAGGCCAAGAACTTCTTGCACTTTCGCATACGAAACTCTGAAACTCGGAGAAAGCACAACAGGTGAACTTGCGTTATGTTGCTTTCTGCGATATGTTTATCTGATATCCTGGTTTGTGTTAAATGTTGCTTTATGTTGCTTTAGCTGTACAGGAGCAATCCACCTTCCCGATTATATCTCGCGCTCCTTCAAGCGGATGTGGTGCACGCATGGAGCGTCGCAGGCTTCTCGTGGCGAAGGACGCCGAGAGCATGATGTATGGTTCACAGGTTGGAAAGCCAGCTTTCTTGTCCGCGCTGATAAAGTCGCCAAGGACGGGTTGGCCAAATTCAGATCTACGTTGTTTCGGAGACGGATGTAAGATATTATTTTGATCATAACTGCACTGATCTCAACTAATGAGGTTTTATTGTTGGTAGATCTCTATGAACGATCGCTAGACGACCAAAACTATCTATGACTCGTACCACGGAGCAAAGTCAATGCCGTTGTACCCCAAGTTTACCAGGATCTTGACCTCCTCACAAACATAAAGACCAGCATGTCATACATTAATCGTTATCTTTCAGATACGCTCGGTGGGTGCCTGAGGTGAATGTCGTGGTGCTTTTTTGAAATTCCATATAATTACTCGTTGTTTCGTGTTTTAGCTTGGCCCACTGATATTGACAACGTGTATATTGACTATTGTCCTTACGCCTCAGCAAACGCGTAATATCCTGCAGCAAGTACTGGGCACCACAACAGTTGAACGAACGAAGTTTGTTGAAGAGGATGACAACGACGTCCTTCTTGTCCAAGACCAGATGGATATTACGTGCGTAATTGCGATGCAAACTGCTATTAAAAAATGAAATGCTTCAGGCAGTGGGGAGACACGATGGTGATGGATTGGACACATGGAACCAGCAACTTGGGCTATCATTCGGGTAACAACGACAATGGATTTAGAATTGGCATATAACCCCCCCTGCTAACACCGTTCCTATTTTTTGTTTGTTTTACGCAGGCAGTCTAGTAGTAACGTCGGCAACTGGAAGGGGGATTCCGGTGATTGACTTCCTAGTGTTTGACCAGAAAGCTGCTACGATGGAGCGGATTATCAATGTCTTCAAGCGGCATAATCCGTCGTGGGGTGCTGTACGGACAACTATTATCGACAAGGACTTTGTGGAATGGCGGGTGCTGGAAAATGAGTTCCCGGTTGCGAAAGTACTCCTTTGCCAGTTCCATGCGCTTACGTACTAGCGCAATATTTTCAGAAGACCGAAATACAACCTGAAAATGGCGCAGCGAGACGTGGTGGAAGCTTCGTTTGCAAAGCTTATCTACTGGTAAGGAGTTACTGGCTTGCTTCTTGTGTTGCTGCTCGTGTTGCTGACTAGGTTGCTTAATGGGTGACTGGTTGCGCTGCCGATTGTGTTACTAACTATGTTGCAGTAATACACAGAGAAGGATTGATTCGGAGCTGACCATATTCACGAAGAACTGTGAGAAGGAGTGTTCTGACCTGCTCGAATATTTCATGGCGAATTGGAACACGTGTGTCATGATGTGGGCGAATCACGTCAGAGGTAGAATCTTCTCTGCTGGCAATACCACCACCAACCGGATAGAATCTAATTGGAATCAGTTGAAGCTACTTCTCGGCAAAAGGCCACGCCTTGACGCCACAACCAGCGGACTGCTAGCACATCAAGCAACCATTGTCCGACATTTACTTTCCGCCATGCGAAAGCATTCAACAACGTCTCGACCAGCAGGCGCCGTGCCTGAGTTTTTGAATTTGGTTTCCAAACATCTAAGTGATGACACGCGCGCAAAAGTACGCTCCCAGTGGGACTTCTTCATGGTGGTTTTGGCGGACACTATATGCACCAAGAAGGGTTCTGGTGTTGGTGAATGGGAAGTGAGTACCCATGGGGGCTCGTATCAGTGCAATGACTTCGAGTGGACCTGTATATGCCTTTTTGACTTCAGCAATGACCTACCATGTAAACATTCGATGTACACAACTGAGCATGTCCATCGATTCGAAAACTTCCGGCGTCTACCATTCAGCAGCGTTGGGATATGGTGGCAATGTCAACGTTGGAGAAGTAGTTTGGAAATGGAGTAGCATCACTTCGGACTGTTCAAGCCGCCATGAAAGTAGCCAGCGAGGAGTTCGTGCACGACGGTTTGACGCAGAGCGCAGATGCAGTCGAAGAAGCCGAACAACAGCAAGGTCCTCAGCTCGATTGAATGCCCGATTGAAAATGCGGAGCGGACGGCAGACCGACTCAAACAAAAGCGGTGGCTCCCAAGCAAAACAATATCCTACAGAAGCTGCCGTCCGTGCAACCATGAGCAAGTATGGAACGAAAGCTGATGGAAAAGACGGCAACCTTGACGTTCTCTGCATTCCTCAGCCTAAACCTCGGCGTAACCAGCGAAAGATGTTGAAGCAAACCAGACTGGAGAAATCTGCGAAACCTCAAAAGCTAGCCGCCATTACACTACCAGACCAAAGTGTGCTTTCGCTGTCTCGCGGGTTGCTGTGGGCAAAAATACCATTGACCGGTATCATTTGAGCGAAATATTGGAAACTACCCCACTATCATGGATGACGACTTCATGAGCACGCGTGTTTTGCACAGTCAACGAGAATATGTGCATGCTGACGGCTACGACTACAATTTCGTGATCCCTAATAATTTTGTCATCAAGTTGGTCAAAGCTGAAAGTGCAAAACGCCCAAAGTCCAAGTACTTCAACCAGTCTTCCAACTCTGATCACCCGGTAGGAGCCACTGAAGAGATCATCGCTTTCTTTCCGGGTGGAGCGCCACAGTTCACAAGGCTCGTGAGCTGAGTTATGTTGCTATCTATATTCTTACTATGTCGCTTCGTCATTATGTTGCTTGTTATGTTGCTAAATACTTTCCACTCGGTTGCGTGGATGTTCAGCGGTGTTGTCTATAGATGGTGGAATTCTACAACGTCCGCAAGAAGTGCGCTGCGTGGGTGGAGGACATGAATTGGCTGTAGTCGACCAAATGGGAAGATATTTCTGCATCGCCCGAGCTGTTTGATGAAGAGACTGACTTTGAAGATCTAGAGCCACATTTGACGGGAGAGAAACACCAGGAATTAGCAAACGACGTTGTCGTGAGACGTGAAGGGGCTTGCTTGAGTTCAACGTTCAGATTAACGCATGGGGAAGGCAATGTCGCGGTGAATACGATGGTTGGAATACTCGCTCGCGACCTGATGTCATTATTGACTTCAGTATCCGATGCATCTATAACGCATTAGGGGATTGCTATGCATTGGACTCGTTCACATCGACCTTGGGTTACCCGAAACCACCTCCGAACCGGACTTCGAGCACGCACTTCGTTGTGTTGCCTGTTCACCTCAGCAACATACATTGGGGTGTTATTATTGGCGATGTTGCGTACCAGAAGAACGTTCCATCCATCACGCCGTACTACTACTACGAGTCATAGTGCAACCCGGCTTACCGGGCCACAATGGAATCGACCTACGAGGACACCATGACTGATTTTTGAAGAATTGGCATACTCTGATGACGCCATACGATGAATACCCTGTACAATAGAATGGTGGCTCGACGGGCCTAAACAGCCCGACGGAACTTCGTGCGGCGTGTTGGTTATAGCCCAAGTGTACTCCATACTGAAGGAATAGTTTCGTTTTACGAAGGTCACTGTTACGGAAGACGATGTCGCCATTATGCGACTCAGGATCATGTGTATGCTAGTTATGCAACCAGAGGTGAGTACTATAGCAAAACTAATTGCAGCGGATGTAGAGGCAACCGACTTTGAGCTCCTTGCAAGGAGAAATACGCGACGTAGCCGCCTCCATGGACTGAGGCCCCCACGGCAGCAGCCAAGTGAATTGTTTCTTCTTTCTCGCGGGCGAGCATCATGACCAGCTCGTCGTTCGCATTCAGACGTTTTAGTGGGTACTTTGACATATGTCCAGCTTCACTTCCATGACTTCGATGTGCTGAAGCCGAGACCGCAATAGCTGCTTGCAGACCCTCGTCTTGTGGTCTCGAGAGAGGCTTAGGTTCTCGTCACTCGTGGACGATCGAGCAGAAGGCGACAGTCGACCGACACCGGCGCCGACGGGAGTACTCATAGGGCTACTGTCGTCTTCGTTCATCCTCACTTCGCACAAACAGCCGTTTTGAAAGTGTTAGACACCCTACTGTGATTTTCGCCAAGAGCCTCGGTAACTTTTACAGTTTCGAATACATGTATTTTAATTACGAAAACTGTACTGCCAAGCCTCCAATCTCGTGCTTAGGTTGTTCCTTAGGTTGTTTTGTATGGAGCCTGTATGTAGCAAATCGTATTGTCGAAATATGTCGTAGTAACGCCGTTCCTTTTAATCTAAGAATCGACTGGATCGCTGGGCGTGTAGTCTACACACCCCGGCGAGCATATCCGTACCGGACATATTTCAGACCAAGACATATTTCGGACCATCTGCTCCACATACAAATTCAGGTCAGTAAGAGAAAAGGGCCCCTTTTTGCGCGGTTCATAGCATCACAAATAATAGTCCTGAGATGATCGGAGCATACGCAGACGAAGGATCCAGCTTTTGAATGAGCCGTCGCACGCCCCTCCCCGACAATATTGCCGTCAGAACAAGGCACAGAAAATCGGCAAATGACGAAGGTTTCAGTGGAGACCTGGGAAGCTGCTGTCGCCACGGTTGCTTGCGGCATGAGCGAACGTAAGGCTGCCAAGTCGTATCGAGTCTCTCGTGGTCCTCTTCGATAGCGCGTTCAGGGACCTGTGCCACTCGACGCTCGCCGTCGTCCCCAGCTGGTCTACATTACGGAAGGCGCCGAACCAAGGCATCGTTCGCTACCGCGCGCTGCATGGAATGTGTGCGGGATATGAAGAGCTGCGTGGCATGATTCGAGCGGCTGCGGAGTCAACGGGGACGCGTCCATTAACTGATGACTTCCCGAACGACAGATTCATCCAACGCTGGTTTGCAAAGCACCCGGACTTGTCAACTCGCACCGCTCAGCTCTTGGGTGTGGATCGTGCTGCAGCTTCTACATCCGAGGTTGTCATGCATTATTTTGATAATCTAAAGCGCGTCTTGGAGAAGTTTGATCTATTGGACAAGCCCCATCGCATCTGGAACTGCGACGAGTCGGGCATTTGCCCACAGGGACGAGGTCGTGTGCGGGTGATCTGCCCTAAAGGGCTGCGCTCAAATGTTTAGCTCTCTACCGACCGTGAAAACGTCAGCATCATGGCGTGGGTAAGCGCAGCTGGTGAGAGAATGCCACCGCTGTTCATCTTTATGGGCGTGAACAGGAAGCGTCAGTGGGCGGAAAAGGCTGAGAAGCTTGCACGCTGCGCAATGAGTACCAGCTCAACAAAGTCGACCATCAAACAGATAAATTCAAGAAGACGGTCGAGAAACGCGAGCGTGCAGCTGCGAGACTGAAACAGAAGGCAGAAGGCACCGCTCCACAAGAAGTAGCGAAGGCGCAGCGAGCCGCTGCAAAAGCTGCTCGACAACTGAAGCAGCACGAGGCTCATTCGGTGGAGCAAGCAGTTGATATCTCCTCGCTTCATGGTGTCACGTCAGTAGTTCTGTAGATCGCGCTGTGCCTACACTTCAGTGGCGTTAGGTACTCCGTAGTTAAGAAGGGCGGTCCAAAATGTGTCTGGTCATGAACATGCAGGTTTATAAAACCTAGCATATTTTAAAAAATGGTCCATAATATGTCTGGCACGGATAGGGTAGACCCTACTACTGAACTGCATGCAGATCAGAAGTATGCTGTCTGGTAGTCTCATATTGCTTAGTAGTACCTAACCCCAACAAAATTGGTCTTATTGCGTGGACTTGGCTTTTGTAAACCAAGTGTTAGGACAAATGTTTATCTTGTATTCACTATGGGTCACCATTATTTTGGTCCTAACTATGATTTGTCCTAACAAATAATACAAAAATCAAGAGTCCTAACACTCGGAATACAAACGCCAAGTCAAACGCAATAGGACCAATTTTGTTGGGCAAATGACCCGTTCGGGTGGCGAGCAGCCACTTGACCATTGGCACAGAAGATGCTGTCACCTTCCGCCAGCGCTGGCGTGAGCCTGCTGCTCGTGGCGGTTGGTGTGCTGTTCTACCTGTCGACACACCCTCGCACGCTGCCCAGCGAAGCGGCCGCGACGTCGCCCAAGTGTACGGCGAAGAAGAACCAGCGCAAGCAGAAGAAGTTTGCCAAGCCCAGCGAGCCCAAGCCCATGACCGTCCGCATCCTGTACGGCACGCAGACTGGCGCGTCCAAGACGATGGCGGAGACGCTGGAGAAGACTTTGTTCGCGCTGAACATCGCGGGTTTCCACTTCCAGACGAGCGTCGTGAGCATGAAGGACTACGACCAGGACAACCTGGAGCAGGAGGCCATTGTGGTGGCCATTCTGTCCACCTGGACGCACGGCAAGCCGCCGGAAGATGCGCGCGTGTTCTGCAACTGGATCACGGACATGACGCAGGACTTCCGCGTGTCCAAGTCCTGGCTCAATGGTGTGCCGCACGCCGTGTTCGGACTGGGCAATGCAGAGTACGATGAGGACTACGGCACAGCTGCGAAGAACTTGGACCGCGACTTGTCCGAGCTGGGTTCTCTGTCGCTTGTGGCGTTGGGTCTGGGCGACGACAACGTCGACCAGTTCAAGCAGTTTGATGTCTGGATGGACAACCTGGTGGCTGCCATGTGCGAGTACAGCTCGGAGAAGGCGGTCGCTGCGCTGAACAAAAGCGGCAGCCCTGTAAAGGCTGGAAATAAGGAGTGGCTGTCGCAGAAGGAGTTCCGTCGTCAAAAGCGAGCGAAGAAGGCGGAAGCAGCTGCGGCGAATGGCGAGAGTGTGGAGCTTAATGAAGAGGACATGATGAACGATCAGTTCTTGGTGGACGAATTCTCTGACGATGAAGAGCAGAACGTGCAAAATGCCAATGATGACAGTGGCATGGTGGATGTGGAGGACATCGGAAAGTCGATGAAGGAGTCCGAGGCCGCGAGCAAGTCCCGCGAGATGGTCACCCCGATGCAGCGCAAGGCTCTTACCAAAGAAGGCTACAAAATTATCGGTACACACAGTGCTGTGAAGCTTTGCCGTTGGACGAAGCACCAACTGCGTGGACGTGGTGGTTGTTACAAGCACGCATTCTATGGAATTACGAGCTACCAGTGCATGGAGACGACGCCTAGTCTGGCATGTGCCAACAAGTGCGTCTTCTGCTGGCGTCACCACAAGAACCCGGTTGGCCGTGTGTGGCGCTGGAAGACGGATGACGCCGAGACACTTGTCAAGGGATCCATTGAGCGTCACCAGAGCATGATCAAGGAGCTGAAGGGGCTTCCTGGGCTGATTCCTGCGCGATGGGACGAGGCATTCACGGTGCGCCACTGCGCGTTATCACTTGTGGGCGAGGCTATCATGTACCCGCAGATCAATGAGTTCTGCAAACAGCTCCACACCCGTCACATTTCGTCCTTCCTGGTTACCAACGCCCAGTTCCCCGAAAAGATTGCTGCACTCGACCCAATCACGCAACTTTATGTCAGTGTTGACGCCGCCACCAAGGAGTCACTGCGTGCTGTCGATCGTCCGCTGTTCAAGGACTTCTGGGAGCGGTTCCTTGCCTGCCTGGAAGAGCTCAAGCACAAGGGCCAGCGTACGGTGTACCGTTTGACGCTGGTCAAGTCCTACAACATGGAAGAGCTTGACAACTACGCGGAGCTCATCAACATCGGCCAGCCTGACTTCATTGAGGTGAAGGCCGTGACGTACTGTGGAAAATCGGATGGGTCCGATTTGACAATGAAGAACGTGCCGTGGCATGAGGAAGTGCGCGGCTTCTGCTCGGCTCTGTGTGACCGTGTGAGCGGAGATTACGCGCTGGCATCGGAGCACGCACACTCGAACTGCGTGCTGATTGCGAAGAAGAAATTCTGCCGTGACGGTGTGTGGCACACTTGGATCGACTACAAGCGCTTCCACGAGCTCGTTACCAAGTTCTACGAAGATGGCACGCCGTTTACAGCCGATGATTACACGGCCCCTACGCCGCATTGGGCAGTGTACGACTCAAAGGAGCAGGGTTTTGATCCTGTTGAAACTCGCTTCCGTCGTTCGAAGGATGGCAAGGTTGTTGAGTTCGCCTATCAGTCTACTGAGTCGGGGTGTGGTTAAGCTTACGAATGAGTTAGAGACTGAATCGATCGATCTTCACGTTGCTCAACTATGGTTGATTTCACCTTCGTTTATTCATGCTGTATCGTGATGGTTGCGACTACGAGGAGAGCGACCTGAAGATGAATTGGCATTCGAGTACTCCGTCCTCTGGGCAGTCAGTGCAGTGGAGTGCGTTGTAGATAATGGAGCGGCCGAACTTGGCACGAAGGCTACCTGGTCGCAGCGTTTTCGCGACTTGAACGTCAAAGGGACCACAAAACTCGCGGAATCGTCGCACCACGTCTTCACCACGAACTTCGAGGGCTAGACACGGCGACGAGCACATGTACTTAAGCATCTCCTGTTGTGGTATCGGACAGCACAGCGATTAGTTAACTATGAGCTCATTCAACCTACACTACTCCATCGATTCACGAGAGGTACGTACATGGTATTGACGAACGACACCTTTGTAAATCTGGAAGAGCTCGTCGGCCTCGTTCATCTGCAAGTGCACGAGTTTCAACGCGGATACTTCAAAACCCGATGCAACAATCGCATTCAATATCTCGCCCACACGAGCTTCGCGAAGAATTCGAGGGCGAACTAGACACAGAGTGCAATTGTCCAGCACTGCTGTGGTCGGGAAGACATCGTTTGGAGTCCTTCCAGAGCTGAAAGCTTCCAGCCCAGTGTCGGCGATAAGCACTGTATCAGCAACTCCTGCAGAGGCCAGCTTCACTTTAGCTTCTTGGAACGCTTTGGGGGTTGGAAGCCTGACTTCTACCACCACGGACACATCACCGAGCATTGACTGCTGTTCGTTATCATAACTGATAGCTCCCAAGGACTGTAGTGTCGCTAGATGGGACCTTTGTAGCTGTACCATACGAAGTTCGCGAACGGACAGACCGCTCTGCTCGATAAGCTGGATGATCCGTCCTATTTGGGAGTATCCGTTAGGGGTAATGACAAACAGAGCTTTCGCTTCTCGCTGTTGAAGCATTTGCCGTGTGAACTCGTTCGCAGGCTCCACGATCGTGAGCTGTCGAGAGTACCTGCAGCGCGGAAAACGAATGGTAAAAATGAGTCTTAAGCTCATCAACCAAAAAGCAGGAGCCTACCGCAAAAGAATATGTTCCTGTCTTACACAGTGACAGAGGCTCCGATGTAGAGATCGTCGAGATTGACTGTAGGGATCCGGATGCGCTTCAAAAAGATCTTTCTCGTCTTCCGCTCCACCTGCGAGGGTAATTCAAGAGCACAGCGTTGAAAACACCCTCACGCTTTCCCAAAATCGCGAAAGCAAAGTTCACATACGAGCTCGATGGTGTTGTCTCCGTGGTAGTGCATGATGTAGCCCTTCTCCAGACCTGACTGCGGGTCATACCATTCCAAGAAGAATGCAAGTTGCTGTTCTTCATCCATGCTAGCAGGAACCAACGACGACAAAAGTTTAACCAAGCGACAAATGACGCCGACGGACACTTCACGAAAACGGCCTTCCTGTCGGCTATTTACGTAGAGACATAACGCCTCCAGTCGCGCAGGAGGCGACGCTTGTCATGCAGCGGCGGATCTTCCAGAATCCACCTGAAAAGACGCGAGTCTCCATTCACTTTTCATTTTGAGTCGCGATCCGAAGAGCTCAAGTATCCGAAGCAGTTGGTTGTCAACTAGTCCACGAAATTGAACGATGAGGTACATGGTTTGATGCTATACGTTGCATTTGCAGCCGCATAATCTGTTAACGCTTTTTGTGTGTGTTTGTTGGTCTAGTGACGTGTTCGGAGCGCAGTATCTGGTCTTGCCAACTGAGGCGGAGCAGATCGTAGAGCGGTTGAAGGAACAAACACCTGAGCAGATTGGTCGATCCACTCAATGGCTCGAGTACCACCATGCCATGGAGAAGCTGAATCTGCAGGCGCACCAGTCTGCGCAACGCAAACAGGATAATTTTGTGGTGGAGAGTTTGCTGACCTTCGACAAGTTTCCAACTATCATCAGCAACCTGCTGTCGCTGGAACTCTGGAAAGTTAATGTGCTGCCGCTACTACGGAGTCAAGATAAGGACGCTGCGTCCTTGCGGTTGTACTTTGTCATGTACCATGAGGCGACCTTGACGAACTTGCTCGAGGTTGCATTCTACCATGAGCATGTCGTGGAAAGTCTGACGGATGATCTTCTGCTGGAGCTTGTAGACTACTGCATGCGAAAGCTTTCGTGGCTGGTTGGTCTCCCACGTGAACGTATTGCAGAAGCTACGAGCTTCCACAAGACTGGATCGGAACTGGTGCAGATGGTGCAAGCTCAAAGTCATCGCGAAGAGCTTGAGCGCCAGCGCATGGAAATTGAGTTTCGCGTTTCCGTGCAGACTGTCACCATCCTACGCTACGTGGCCGAGAGACTTTATGTTCTTCCACTGAGTGTGGTGTCGCGTCTTCTCGATAAACATGACGCACTGCTCACACTTGTACTGCTTGTTGAGAATCCGCCATGGACGCACAAAGCAGTTGTCAAGATACAGGCGACGGAAGACAGTGACGCTTTAGGACCGAGGACCGAAGACAAGTGGAAAAAGTTTGTCGACCAGAAATGGGTCGTTGTGGAGCCTAGCGACCTGCTAGCGCTCACAACAACCGAAGCGCAGGTCTGGCTGGCCATCTACTATCTGCTGTGCACGAAGTCAGCGCGTGAGCATTATGAAGTCACCCAGTACCGGAAGGATCAACTACTACGTATTCGTAAGTACTTGAATGAGCTCCTGGTGGATCAACTTCCTCTGCTTGGTGACGTTCAGCGGTACTTGGACGAGCTGGCCATTGTACAAGTCGGTAACACATCCGTGCTGGGCAAGAACGGTCTTGTCATGGAGGCAGTACCTTATTTGCGGGATCACATTTCGCGTACGTTCCGATCAAGGTACAAGGAACTCGCACGAGCTTTCGATGAACTCAGCGTGAACTTCAGTCGTCAGGAGGATCTAAAGGTATTGGCAGAGTTGTACCAACTGGATGGTATCGAAGAGCTTCTCGAAGGTGAAAACCGAGCAGCCAACGATGCCTCGATGGATAAAGCCCAAGAAGACGGCAATGACAATGAGGACGACTTGACAAACCTTCTGCCCACGCGCGTCAAACTCGAGCTCTCAAACTCGCTTATGCCCGAAAAACCTACTTCGAGCAAGAAGGCTCTGATTGTGGAGCTGGACAACAACGACGAACCGACACAGAATAATGAGGCTGATCTCATGGAGCTTGAGTTCGTAGTCGACCAAGAGAGCCGAAAGGCTATGGAAAGTCAAATGCAGCGGTACTATCGCTACCGTCTACGCAAGGCCGAGAAGGCAGATGACCTGGAATTAATCCAGAGTCATGCTTCAGCAAAAGCACGCGTATGGATTTCAGGATCGAGGAAGTCTCGTGAGCACGAACTGATACTGTCGTGTGATGATCTCCAACTCCCTGAAATCGATCAGACTGATGCATTCTCTGGTGGGGCAAAGCTGTGGAAGCAGATTGGGTCACTTGAAGAAGAAAGCCTCGTGGTTGTGCAGTGTCAACTCATCGCGAGCGTTGCTAATAGGGCGATGCCTGAAGGAAACAACGTCAACGACTCAATTTGTCGTGGATATCGCCTTGGAGCACTCTACTTAGCAGTACCATACTAACAAACTAATTGATAGCTGTATTAATTCAAACCGCAGCAAGGCAAGGTTTCCACGGATACAACTCAGTCGTTTGGGGGCAATGTGCTTCATTGGGCATCGACCAGCCTTGAGGGTGAGGCGGGTTATCGAGACGAAGAAAACTCGGGCATGAGCTGAGTGGTGGCTCTCACGAGCTACCTGTCGCTCGAGCCGTCTTAATGTCTGATCCCTAAAATACAATTGGTTTCGAAACTTCTATCGTTCGATCCGGAAACCGGAACATCCTCTGAATGTTCACCATTTCCACGGATACAACTCAGTCGTTTGGGGGCAATGTGCTTCATTGGGCATCGACCAACCTTGAGTAAAGGGCGTGGTGAGCGGCCCCCAAAATACTGTGCTCGCTCGCCCGTCCTTACGAGTGTGTCCGCCGTCTGTAAGTTCCCACCATTTTTTCGAGAGAGAGTCGTCGTCGAACTAGCGGCCTGCGTCGGATATTGTTCGAAGCAGTTGGAGATCCACCTACCGAGCAACTTGATCGCCGTGTTGCTCGCTTGTCCAATTAAGAGCGCGGTCGCACCTCCGATGCGGACGTAGTGCGTTGAATAGTTGGCTTCAGAGACCCCGATGCTTCTCGCTGTGGCCTTGAG